>OMLB01026094.1:0-36343 GCA_900302555.1 Myripristis jacobus
TCAAGTAAAATCTAGGTGAACAAGAAGTGCTTTATCCACTCTCAAAAACTGCCATTCAAGCAATATTTAGCAACGCATTGATCCAGCTTTATTTGTGAAGCTTAGTGCTTAGAGGCCAGATACACAAGACTATGGTAGCACAGGGCACCTTGCAATTGCAAATAAGAACATAGTCTTAGTTAATTTGCTAATGCCAAAATCTGAGTTAAGAAAATAGGTGCTCATATTTCCCTGGTGTCTGTCCTCTTCACAGGCTGGCACCCTCCTGATAGCGGGCATGGGGATGTTCTGTGGCTCTCTGTACCACCAGGCCCTGACAGGGGACCCTGGCCTGCGCAAGGTGGCTCCTATGGGGGGCATGGCCATGATCGCCGGCTGGCTGGCCATGATTCTGTGAGCCCGCTGACAGCCTGCATCTTCTCCACAGGGACTCTGCGTGACATTAAACTGTCAAACTTCTTTATCAGTGAACTGAAGAGCTTGTGAGAGTTGGATGAGACACTAAAAGGGCTGTGTTACAATGTCACTCATCTGACCATTCCCCTCAGTGCTTGTGGGTGTCAGTGTGAGATAAGGCCACAGTGGGATTATCGCTTTACCTCCCGCTTTCTAGGTTCTGACTGGCGCCCTTTGACTCATTTTGTTTGTGTGTGTTTGGATGCACGAGAACGTGAATATGTTATATACTATGCCACAATTAAAGAGCATACCTCCTCAAAGACTCAGTGGTCATGACTCACATTAAATTAAAAAAACAAAACAGAAAACTCATAATTCAGTAGTGATGTGTTGAAAACAACTAATATCCACAGCTGCTGTATTTAGTTGTAGCAATGCCAAACTTAGGTTAATGGTTAAACAACATTTGCATGCACAGCAAAAAATACTTCACATTCACAGTTTTTGTAGCTGTCTCACAATGGCAAAATTATTTTGTATCAAACTTGAAATACATTTTCGTCCTGTGGTTTAGCCCAACACTTATTTACAAGTAGATATATTTTGCAACTCAACATGTATTTCACTTAAATGGCCTGTAGACATATATATAGAAATTTACATACATACTAACCTTTTTCAATATTTGTAAACTGTATTTTTTTTCTTTGCAAAATTGGTGATTTTTGTCCACATTTAAATTACTATCTGAAATTTGCTGATACTAGTTAGTTCAGCAACCATGACACTGAATTTGAGTTTGTTTGCTGCAGCTGGATCCAACAGTGGTAACTTGTGTGATCATACAGTCATACTGGACAGTATAACTCATGTTTGGGATGCTGACACTGACACTGTAAATAATTTGCATTCGATGCACTATACAATGTATGCCACTGGGTCAGATTTTACATCTTCTGCTGGATTACTTTGCAGCACAAAATGTGAAGAGAGAACTGTTCTGGTACAAACAGTGAGAAAGCTTTTCTTTTAGCTGCAGTCTTTGCACCAGGAAGCCTGTGTGAAAAGTCCTAATTTAGAAAAATACTAGCACTAACACCATGGGATCGAGCTGAGACAGAGACAACCAAATTGTCTTGGCCACTGCCTCGCTTAGCATTAGCAAAGCATTAACTCTACAAGAGTGGTGTTGCCACCCTGGACCTGTTTACAACCGGCATCACAGGCATTTTGCCCATTCAGATTGTGTCTAGACATATTTAGGTGGATACACTTAACACTTGCCATTACTACTCTGTGTGCACTCACAGCATGCACCACATCCTCTGGTATAAACAGTGAAATGGATTTCTCTTTCCCTTGCCAAATGCACATGGCACCTACTGGAATATTTGTATCCTCCAGAATTAACAGTAAACAAATCACCTTGTTTCTGTCCTGCCAATCCATTTTCAAGTATTTCACTATCCAGGCTGTCTGCTACCAGCATGAATTGTTTCATTTAATTTCTTTTTCCATTTGGCACTTTATTTGGATTGGAGACAATTTGCGCCTCCTGATTTGGTCAAATGCATTTACCACCCTCAGACCTGGTTTGGGTATCAGAATCTCAGTACATCTCAGGTGCCTTTATGCCCAAATTTTGCGTTTTTGCTTTACCCAAATGCAGTTACCTAGGACACATGTTAATGCCAGATGCAGCGCCTCGGTGTCAAATCTGTTTTGCAGGTGATGAGGAGGCCTATGCGATTTACCAACTATGAAAGCTGAAGGAATGCTTCTCTCTGTCGGCAAGCTCAGAGCTGAATGTCTTCATGGCCTACAGCATTTGATCCTCTAAGTGGCGGAACACAAAGGAGTTCATTACCAGTGGCCTCCCTTTAGCCAGGGCCGCCTTCCAACCACTCCGTATTCAAATTGAAAGTGAAATCCATTGAAGCACTAATTCCCCTTCCTGACTGTAGGCCCACGAAAGGGGACCTTTAGAAAATAGCTTTATAAATCTCTGGGTCAATTTGCTGGGGTCGACACATAAGCCGAGGCTCTGCTCAGAAGAGAAGGCACTATTGACTGAACACGTTGCCAATGAGCTCCCGATCACGACTCATAAAACCCTCATTAAAGTCGAGTAGCCATTGGAGAACATTCTGCAATCCCAGGTCCAAGCAATCACTGCAAAGTCACATTTTAATATGGACCTGTGAGACAAAAACTCTCACATCTGAAGGGTGGCGGGAGACTCCTGACTAAAAGTTGCGAGATGTTCACAGGGTGCCAGATGTGTATTTTAGCACCATCATTAGATTTGCTGCTATGTGTGAGATGCTTGAGGGAAAAATAATTTGATTCACTGACATGTTGCGAGCTGTAAATTTTGACCAGGTTCACACAGTGGCCTTATTTCAGCATTACTTTCCTCTCTCTTCTCTGGAGCTGGCACTCAGTTGTGGTGAAGTGGGATTTTTTTCTCCCTGTTTTCTCATTACCTGAGGCAGCCCGGCACCTCTTTGTTAAAATCCATTAACTATACCATGGTGTTCTGCTCAACCAGACCACATTTAATGTTGCGAGAACACGAGATGGTGAGAAATGGAGAACGAGATAGTGTCTGGCCCCTAATCTTCTCCCTCCTGTGTAACTTCCCAGGTAGTTCAGGCAAAGCTATTCCCATCCTCCCACATATACTGTACACTCTCCATTTACTATGAATAATACTCTTTTTCCCTTTTCATATCCGTTCCACAGCTCTCATTTGATGTTACTGTGTGATCCACAGACTATAAAGAAGGATGGTCTGTTCAGTGAACCCACTGGCAGAGGGTCTGGATGGGGCTTTGTCTCTGCCTTGGTCTGTACTGTTGTGGGCGGTGGAGGGAAGAACCACAGATACTAACGGTATATATTGTTAATTATCCCTCTAGGGACTTTCCTTGCACTTCACAAGCTTTCCCCTCCTTTATTTCTCCACTCCAGAATCTATTATTTAGTCAAAAATTTTCCCCTTTTCTCTTTTGGTCTGTTCTCTTACTCTGCAGACGGATTTAATTACATCAGCTTCTTCTATGGGGGGATGGCTCCTTGTCCCATTGATTTTGTGGTGTGAGTCTGTTCTGGTTGAAGGTGAGGTGCAGATGGTGCGTGAGCCATCAGTCATGAATGAGTTGAGAAGATAGAGAGCCAAGCGACTGATGGACTCTGGCTGCTTGGTTGGCTGTGTCTGAGGGAATATGTGCTTCTCCAGATCCTCTCCTGATGAGAGACTGGAATGAAATGCTTGCCCCGCATCATCTTCTTTGAGAGACACACACACTGATGTGTACACACAGACACAGGGAAGTGGTGTCAGAAGGTACCGCGCACAAACACTATATATTAAAGTGCATGCCGCCTGACACACACCGCAGCAGCCCCAAATCCTCCCTGAAAGACATCAATCAGGCTGCGGCGGCTCGCACGGTGAAGTGGAATGACTGTAATGGCCATTCAGAGCGCTCCAACAGCCCGCTGCCCCCGCTGACCTTTTCAAGCCACTTAAATGATCTTCACCGTTATCACACTCTCAGATAGATTATTCCCTCACTTCACTGGACACTGAGGCCCCACACTAACCACTGGCTGCCATGGCACCCTTTTCACAGCGTTATATCCAATCATTGCACTTCAATCTGTGCCACAGTGATGACAGCCATGCATCGGTGGAGCTGAGGGGACAACACTTGGAAAAGCCACCACTGTTACCATATCACTATAACCGCCCAAGATAAACTACTGTTTGACTAGAGATAAACTATGTGGTGTAACGGGATAGGTGTAATGCAAACTGTGCAATGACACTGTGTGGCTTTACAACTAATTCGTGGAAATGTCTTGGTTTTTTTTGTTGTTACCATTATAACAACTGCTCATTACTTCTGTTTCTGAGTCTTAAAGGACCAGTTCGTCCAAAATACATAAAAAGCAGAAGAGGATATTTTCCAGCTTATGACAGTGTAATCTATCCATCCAAGATAGCTTCTGCGTGATTTCGCAAAGTTTCCAGTCTGCCATGGGCTTCCCTGCTGAAGAGCACCAGCAAACTATATCTATCTGCCTCTAATTCAGTCCTGACAGATACACGTCACTGTTTTTGGAAAGAGCTGTGGCATTGATTTTTTCACTGTGCATTTTTGACAGTTTTAGCGCCACAATAACAGAGGAAGTTGCGGCAGACTGGAAACTTCGCCAAATTGCACTGAAATTATATGGATGGCTTGACCGCATTGGAGATGGCTGGAAAGATATGTTTTTGTTTTTTTTTTGTATTTTGGGTGAACTGTTTAATGATCAACAGCATTGCAATTGTATCTTTCTTTCCTTATCACCACTGCCTTGCTTTGTTCTATCCTCCTTTCTTCCTTGCCTTCAAATACATTATCTCCCCTCACTCTCTTGCTTTATTTTACCACTGATTTTGCTCAACAGCGGCTGTGAATGCTTGGATTGTTTCTAGATCTGAAACATCCCGATCATAGGCAACCTGTGGCAAGCTGACACTGTTGGATGACAACCTTGCATCTTCAAAATTCAGCATTTTAGGAGCTAAGGCCTTAGTTACTTAACAATGCGTTTTCGATATTATCCAGTGAGAGGGTTTGAAAAGGTTTCAAGCCATGTGCACCTTAAACTGAAGAGAAAACATACTTACTTACATCAGAGGTTACAAAGATTTAATGACAGGAATGATGACATGCACTGTTAGCCTCACAGACTCTTCAAAGGGGTTTTGTTCACCAGTTTAAGGCACATGAGGAAAACTGTTAATGGCTTTTTTTTTTTTTTTTTTAAACTCTTACCTTAACTTTGGCCCTCCTGGGTAAGAATGGGGCAGGAGAGAGAGTGAGGGAGGAAGAGCTCAAAAATAACAGTGAACTTGAGTGTGCCTGTGCTGTCAGTTTGTCTTCTGAAGGCCAAGGTTGTCTTTTATCTCTCATTTGGCAAACAGGCAGTGTCACTCTCTCAACTTTCTCATTAAGTGCTGTTTGGTACACCATTACCTTGATATATATTCCACTTATTCCTCAGAATAGGCTGATGAATCATAGTGTGTGGGACACTGCACAGAAGACCTGTTCCCACAGTCATTGTAATTGCAGTCGGTGAGGCAGCGATGATCCAGAAACGTTACACGCTTTGTCAATTTCAGTATGAAATCACAAGGACTCATTTGTGAATTTCGGCTTTTAATTTCATCATCATCAAGCAAAATCTGGTTTTCATGCTTTTTAAGAATTATTGCAACGTTCATAGGCTGAATAGGGTTTTAAATCTTATGAATGTTTTAACTTTGTCTATCAACTCAGCTGAGTGACCATCTGTGCAGGAACAGGTATGTGAAAACATCCTTATCTTTCAGTTTATTGGCCAATCAGTGGTAATATTTCATCCATGTCAGGTAAATCAACCTGAGGGAGAAAAACCTGACTTGCAAATGGAGACTAGCAGTGTTATACAATTTTAAATGTGCATGCATAACCATGTGCACATAACTGTACATGATTGCAAACACATGTGAATGCACATATGAATGCATACAGGTGTGCTTTTGTGTCTAGCTTGACTGCACCCTTTCTAGCTACAGTACAGGCAATTTTGCGTTTTTTTACTAAAACACATCTAACAAGAAAAATCCTCGGAGGGAATAATATTATCCGATGGGAGTCTGTGTTCCAGTCTGTTTATTTCTGGGAGTCCTTGACATGGAAAAGTGTGGGAACTCTTGCTGCACAGTGCCCACCTCTGACTTGTTGGGCTAGTTATCACTTACAGCTGGTCATAAGGGAGCAGTAGGCATTATGCCCAGCTCATAGAAACTGAATGGGAACTCGTTCATTCAGTCTCTGTGGCCCACTTCCACAAGCAGCGCACCTTTTGGAGGACTTGTGGACTTTACTGCACACTGCTCACACATTAAAACATTAAAACCTTCGCGAGGGCACAGGCACATCATTTTAGTCATTGCCTCAGCACTAACCTCACTCAAATCCGCTTTGTTATAGTGTGTTAGCGCACTCAGCACATAATACTACTAATCCCAGGATCCTCTGAGTAGGACCATGATTTCTGGGACGGTGTTGCCAGGGGGAAGGTGGCGCCTGGGACCTGTTGGAAATGACAGCTGAAGAAATCGGATTTCACCACAGGGACCAAAACAGTAAACCCAGAAGATAGCGAAGAAACTCCCTCGCATCACTGTGTAAAGGGTGTGTGTCTGCTTGTGATATTTGAACTGATTAGCCTTGATAGCTAATGATTTTGCTGTGGTCCGCTGCTTCGTAAGCTAGCTGAGACCTGAGCTGAGTGCATGTGAACGTGTGTGTGTGTGTGTGTGTGTATGTGTGCTTGAGTGTATGTGTATGCATGAGTGGATATGTGTGTGTGCGTGTGTGCTGCTGCACTTATCCTCACTGTCCCCATCTGTCATGCTAGCAGGCTAATTTGACGAGGCTAGCTGGCTAATATTCGCTAATAACAGAAGTTAGCTGTCTTTGGGCGAGGCAGCACATCGACCTTATCACTGCAGAGCAAATGGTGTGCCAACACAACAGGATAATAGGGATATGAACTCGGCTAATGCAGCTCTGGCTAATGTTTTATCTGACTGGAACCAACTCATACATGACATTAGTGCACGTATCGTTTGTCAGGCAGCCAACAAGCTGGCTAATTAGCCTGGCTATTAGCTTAGCTGGTAGCAGCTGACGAGCCTGGCTAATTGACCTAGTTTTGGTGGGGCAGGAGCCATGTTGGCATTCCGCTCGACTGAGCTTTGTTTACATTTCGACTAACTCGACTACAACACGACTAAATCATTGACTTCTCGCACTAATGCAAGTAACAAATGAGGCAGATGTGTTGGTCATCCGCACAGAATTGCAATTCAAGACGGTAAACTACAAATCTCGTGGTTAATAAGTAATGGGGGTAGAAAATGTGATCTTAGATTAGCACGACAAAAGCCTAAACTGTGGCACGGTTGTGAATATAAAGGAGCCATCTCTTTCATGAAGGGGCTTATTTCAGGTCAGACACACATTTAACCATCTCTCAACCTTCCTGTTACCTTTAAATTTACTAACATGTTTTACCAGCTGGGTTCTATTTGACCCCTGTAATTTAAACCTCCAGAAAATGATTATAATAAAAAATGTTACCTAAGTTCATGTGTCAGGTACAGTGTCTTGTTGGCTTGTTGATAGCCCTTTAAATAAAACTCTCAACCCCCTGATACATCAAAGTTCTCATGGGAATCATATTTTTCCCTCCCAAATCATGTGAACTGGGTTCTCTCACTACTACAGGTATGATTATGTTAGGTTAAAGCTTGATTAAGTTATTTCACCATTATAGATGGCATGGTATAGTTCCTCAGTGTCATAAAAAACAGCTAAAACAAATGAATGTAACATGTTGATGTTTCTTATATGTGTTATACTGCTAAAAAAAAAAAGCCTGTTAACAGCACATTGAAAACATATCGTCATACTGATTTTATCTTTACTCACTTGTCCCCATTAAATTAGGAAATGTAATGAAATATGAAGCAATTCCCAAGATAATGGGAGGGTTAATGTTGCTGACCAGTGTTTGCCAGTAATTTATGCAAGTTGTCCTGCTTGCATAGCTCAGAAATTAAGGCTGCCACCTCTACCATGTACCATCAAATTTTGCACTATTAAAATGTGATGTTTTTATTATTTTTGTCTGGTGTCATGTCACTATTTAGGTGCCTCACAAAGCACAACATGAGGACACTGAACATAAGAAAGCATGAGACTGCAGTGGAAACAGTAACAAGATTTAAATAAAGGCTTTAAGTTAGAGTCATCGTCTGGTTCAAAAATCAGAACCGTTAGTTTTTGTTCACACCCCATTTATCCCCTGGCAGATGCACTTAATCATGTTGTGATGTTAAGATCTTGAATCCATAGGATAACAAGCCTAAAACCATCTGTCCCACTGACCACTTTTCCTCACCCCGCAGGGTTGAGGGTTGTAGAGATGGAGTCCCTAATGAGTGCAGTGGTGCCGCGCTCCCCGGCCCCTGCCAAGAAGCCGTCGGAGGTGGACTTCCGGTCGGGGGCCACCTTGGAGCAGCTGTCGGCCCAGGTGTCTGAGCTGGTGCTGCTGGAGCAGGGCGAGTTTGGAGACCAGACCGCCTTAGAGGTCCACACTGCCAAGGACTTCATCTTCAACATGCTAGGTATGCAAAACACATGAGGAAATCGACGCTGCAATATGGCGGTGTACCGGATTTAGTCCTGTCATCAGTCATTATTGTCATTTATTTCCATATTGATATGAAAGAGATAATGGATCGTGTTTTTTTGTCTGAGGAGCCCTGGCTTGGAAGGTTTTTGTTGATAGATATAATTTAGAGCTGCATGTGGAGTAGGTGGGGTGAGAACGGGCTGAAACAGTGAAACCTGTGATCCAAATGGTCATCCATATGTGTCAGGCCTGTTGTTTTAGGAGTGAAATAAATGAAATGGATCATTACAGTCCTCATTCACTGGGGGCTCCCTGGAAGACCCCCAAACCCAGCTTTGGGAACTACTGCATTAATACACATTGAGTTGGTGTCAGGATCAGTGTGACACTAGTTACCTTGTGCTACACATACACAGCAGTAGGTTAAGACAAATATTTCCAGTGTTGAGAATTTCTCTATATATTCTGTCACAACATGATAAAATGACACCAGCGCTGTAGTGACAGCTCCTTGGTACTTGATGAGCCACACTGACATAGAGCACCAACAACATAGTCATTTCACTAGAGCTAGTGTTATGTTGTACAGTTTCCCTGGTGAAGGCAACTGCAGGAAACACAGTTTTTTTTTTTTTTTTATTGCTAATGTTGGTTTGTGGAGTAATCTCCCACTGTTTATGAAGCAGGGTAAGAGACCACATTTGGATCTTGATTTAGAAAACATTCTAGTTACGTTATCTAATTGTGTCTAGGATGTGTTTGGGTTAGCTTATCGTTGCTGTATTTATGTCTTAAATTTCTTGTCCAAGGTTCACATTGGAGATATGCACAGAAGTTGAATGAAGTAGAACAATCATTGCACAGTTTGCCGTGGTCATTTTTTGGGGGGGGGGTTACAGAATAAAATGTCAGTTATGGATAGTTGCTATGGTGACAGTGCAAGTTAATAGAGCTGTGAAATGTGCTGCTGCACTTGTGAGAAGTGTGTAGGTTAGGGTTAGGGATGTTGTGCTGCGGCTGTAGTCCTAACAGTATAAATCACCAAAAGAACCATCATCATTTGAATGTGTGTGTCCTGCTGTGTTACACGTGCGCTCAGACAGCTGTCAAAACTCAACTGAAAGCTAATGATAGTGACAAGATTAGCAGAACATGATCAAACGTGATTTTGCTTCTCCTATTAGCAGTCAGCACCTGTAAATTAGCGAACCCAGTTGGCAAATATCATCAAACATAGCTTTTACTTACCTTAAATGCTGCAAATAGTTGTTGTCTAGCTAACCTTTAGTCGAGAAGAATTCTGTTCATTTACGTTAAACAGCTAATGGACTCTAACTGAAGAAGAGATAAACTGAACCATAACAATAGCTATAACAACTTCTGTTCATCGGTGCAAAAATGTCAAAACCACAGCAACCTGTAACAGACCACCACCTGGTGGCAGCTGAGGTGACAACTTGATTCCCCGCTCCTTCCCGCTGATTTGATCCTTAACTGTACAGCCTCTCGTCTCAGAGAGTCAGCCACATCCGTATCAGTTGATATGGAAATCTATGGCAATGGTACACAGACATTTTTGACCATCGTTAAAAGTCAATTTCAATTTGAATGAGGGTTCTACACCTTTCGGCTTCAGTGGAAGTGCATGTCCAACCCTTTAATATGCGTAACCTCGGGGTTGTTGTCTTTGAAATCCAAAAATGAATCAGTCAGTCTACATACAGAGAAGATTAATGTTGCAAGTACAGTTGCAGCTGTGGAAGGAACTTCAGTCAGTCCATTTTCGTTGTTAAAGCATACCAGAACGAATGGCATGCATCTTCCCGAGGCTGAAAACATCCAGTTGTAGAGGAAGTGCACATACCCCACAACAGAATTTAATTTAGGCAAAAACAGCAAAGCTGCAGGGTCTCAATTAGTGGGGATGGGACGCTCTTTATTGCAACCCCACTTTGCGACTCTGGCTGATAACACATGAGTATTTAGTTGTGCAGCCTTAAACATGCTGTGTCATTGTGAAACATTGAAGATGCATACTAAAACACACAGAAGCAATCAATACTTAAGGGCAGACAGAACGTAGGCTCACTGGAAGCTTAATCTACACAACAGACCAGGTACAGAGTCTATTTTTAGCTTGTGATAGACGTGTTGTTATCATCTTACAAGCAAATTAATAGGCCTGGTAGCATCATGTGACAAGCACTTTGTTTTAACTAATTAAATTTTTATCTTCTGATAGACGTATTATCATCTTGCATGCAAATTAACAGGTCTGGTAGGATCACGTATCAAACACTTTGTTTTACCAATCAGTCCACTTTATGAGAAACAGTGTGTTAATTTTTTTAGCGTTATCTGATTAGTCTTCCTGCATGTGATGGTAGATTTGAGGTAGCAGTTTGCACAACAGCTTATCGCCATACCTCAGATGTTCAAATCAGTTGGGCTACCAAACGGGCATAATAAACAAAATCAGCTGTGATACAAAGATATATTTTACTGATTGCGCACAATTAGAAGTTCCTAGCTGGAAGTGCCAATTTGAAACTTGAAAATTAGAAGTCTTTGAAATACTAATTACATTCTGCATGGCATACCAGAATAGAGGGACATATGGTTCATATTTTGATTATAAGTGGCTCTAGGCTCTCTGTCATCCATCCTTGCTAACTAAAATGAATGACTTCATTACTGAGGAATGGGCTCTATACTCAGTAGACATACGGCTGTCCCAGATTTATTGTTTATTAATGCTGTCAGTTGTGAGGATAAGCTGAAGTGTGTTTTTTTGTCCAATAGGTGGCACTCTCCTCCCTCCCTGTCTCCCTCTGTCAGCCCTGCTCCCTCCTGTCACCATCAGCCTGTCCCAGTGCTCTGGAAACAAAGCGTCTTTGGCCCCTGTCCTGATAGATTTAGTCCCTTTCTTTTTCAACTGTCTTCATCTGTCTTTCTTCACGCTGTCATTTTTCCTCTTTGTCCCAGCCCCCTTCTGTCTTTTTGTTTCCTCCTTTTGCATATTCCCTCCTTTTCGATTTTTCTCTCTCGTGCTCTCTCTCTCCCCCGGTGGGGCCCTGAATAGCTTGCGAAGAGGCACAATGCAAATGGCCGCAGTGGAGCTAAGTCTCCTCTCCATCTCCCCACGTCATCCCTGCAACAGTCGCCATGGAGAGAGGTCTGCATTTGGCTCAGCCTATTGTTTGCCTCAAAATATCATAACAGGCGCTTTTACTAATCCAGTCAAATATTGGATTAGCTGACAGGCAGCCCTTGTGGATCTCTGTGCTTCTCCTCCTCTGCTATACGACTCCTCATCTCAACTAACTGAAATAGCTTAATCAAACAGGCAGCCTCGCCCAGGGAAAAAACTGCACAGAGGCAAAACTCTACCCAGGCCTATTTCTCCCATCTCCTTGTATCACTATGTAGAGGCGCTGATTTATTTTTCCCTGCAAGGTATCATAAACTTTTAACTCTTTTTTTTTTAATGTGTATTTCTGCATCTTCTCTTTTTCGTTTCATTTTTCATGCTCCCAGTGCGAGGTCCTATGCTCTCCTGTTTGTCTGCCCCCACCTCCACCCTACCCACTCAGTTACAATTCTCTCTTTTTCTGTCTACTCTCTCTCTCTCTATCTCTCTCTCGCTCTCTTTTGAGAACCTGCCAGTAACTTTTTCAGCTTTGAGGCTGGATTCGCTGGAGCAATCCAAGGGTTCTCTGGTGTTTTCATGTCCCTGTTCCTCACCACCCGCTGTGACAGCTCTGACAGCGTATTAAAAAAAAAAAAAAAAAGATGGAAAAAAAACTTTTGCATTTTTCACAGGCGAGGGAGACCATTTGCGCTGGATTCTGGCTATGTAAAGTATGCCGTGGAAGCTGCATTAGCAACACCATGCGTCTGGAGCCCCTCCTGAGGACGGAAGGCAGCACTGAGCAGCAAATACCTGTCCCTTGATGGAGTGGCTTTGTTATAGCATGCTGGACTGCTGCAGGAGGCATCATCACCAGAGACGTGTGTGTTTGTGTGTTAGGTGTTGTGTGTAGGTGCGTGCTGCTCACACACACTGGTGGTTGTGGCTGCTCTTGCTTGGCTTTTATAAAGTTTGAGCTGTAGTGGGATCCCCACTGGGCTTTGCACACTGTCAGCAAAAGGAGCGAGAAAGAGATTAAACACACACACACACGGCTACAGAGCAAAGTTTCCTCACAGACAGCCAGATCCAAAAAGAGAGTCTTATTTACCTTGCATTTGAGTAAACACTACGGGTTGCCTTGAGGGAAGCATGGTGGGAGCTACTGTACTGTATATAAGTGTTGAGAAACAAAAGTCTGATGAAGATAGAAATAGATGGAGACTGTCAGTGAAGCAGGAGTGCTGCTGAACTTGTGTGCCAGGGTTAGACATACCACCTCACCACCAGCCAGTGGGAAATTTTGATCAAAGTTAAATGTGTCACTAATGCCGCCCCTGTCTCACAGATGATGATGTCAAAGCATGCCTTGGCTTAGACGGAATTCAATTCAGAGATTTTAGACAATAGGGCGTTTTACTCGGTAAAGACAAGAGACTGCAGACAGGGCTGAAAAATATTAGAAAATTCATGGCAGTTTCCCAAAAACAGCTTTGCCGCTCCACCGCTGTACCCTGCACGCACGCTCCCTCGTCACCGAGCGCACCAGAGCTTCTCCTCAGCTGCCAGTGACCTGCACTTCCCTCTCCCTATAGGCCTCATTACATCAGCCTTTTGTTTTCCCACTGTTTTTTTCCCATTTAACTGCATGCATGTTTGGGCTCTGGCATTGAGAGGCGGAGGCGGGATGAGTGGGAGGGAGAGGAGCGCTGGTCATTCCCCAGTCAAGAGAAGCATGAGTCAAGAGTTCACCTTCAGCTGAGATGGAAAATGAAAAACCAAACAACAAACAAATATGTGTGTGTGTGTGTTTGAGTGACAGAGAGCGAGCTTGTGCATGTGAGTCTTTATATTTATATGCCTGTGTGTTTGGTTGTTTTGTCCTCCTGCCAGGTTAGATACAGGTAACCCCAGCAAAAATAATAATAAAAAATAAATAAAATAAAATCAGTGAGTAATGGAGTGGAGTAGCAGAGAATACCTGGGGTTTTCTATGGGCAGTAGATGAGGTCTTGATATCGGGTGTATTTACCTGGCGGAAAGTTGTTCATCCAAACTTTCTCCCCTCTACAAGGGTAAACTTTGATGTATTCTATGCATATTTCATTTTGGGGGAAAAAAATCCCTCCTTGCTGAATTCTAACCATTGGAGTGACAGCTTCAGGCCCTCGGGAAGCAGTTCACTTAGCTGAGTGAGGCACTGGCCTCCTGGGCGGTGTTTTCTTGGTAAATTGATGGTGATTGGATAGCTCGCCACCGGCTGTCTCCAACTGGGGCCCATTGGTGCTGGCAGTCTTATCTACTGAGTGATTTGTGGCATGTTGGCGTTTCGATTGCTCTTGCTCTCTGCCATGTTGTAGCGTCCAGCTTTGATGCTCCCAGTTGGGCTGTAGTTCACAGTGCAGGCTCGGGGGCCCACACACCCACACGGTCAGTCTAGCTGAATAATGCCGTGTTAATGTTGCCAGCTCTCCCACTTTGGATCCAGGAGCCTGTCTGGGTCTGATAGCTCGCTTACTCCCAGCCCCTCGGGGCCCATCGTTGCTGTTGTTATTCTGTCTACATCCACCAGGGGCTGCTTTTGATTACGCTAAGTATGAAGCGTTGTGAAGAATTGTAGCTGTGCACTGTGCATAGAAACAAGCACACAATACAGGGTACCCCACAGGTTTTCAGTTTTCTTCAGCAGCTGCAGGAGGGGAAGCAGTCACTGACGACTTGTTATTGATGTTTCATTTAGCAAGCGAGGTACCCTCATATTTTTCCAAGCATTAAAGTGTCGCAGTCTAGTATAAGCTAATGGCATTGCACCATTAGCTGACTGTAATGTTTCCATCTGGTTATCAAGACTACCGTTTCAAACAGTCTTTTCACGCAGTTTGTGTTGGTGCAGACAC
Source organism: Myripristis jacobus (assembly GCA_900302555.1). Lineage (NCBI taxonomy): Eukaryota > Metazoa > Chordata > Actinopteri > Holocentriformes > Holocentridae > Myripristis > Myripristis jacobus. The sequence continues at coordinate 14,674 of OMLB01026094.1, forward strand.
ACTGTGACTGGAAAGAGCACAGATGCGCTGCATCATGGGGGCAATAAATTACGGTGATTGTACTTCTAACATGCTTTCGGCATTTGGCAGCGTTAAATCTTTATTGTTTCAAAACCATTTTCCAATGCTGCCAGCTTCATGCATCACAGCACGCAAAGTGAATCCAAAACAAGAATTTACTCTCTGGGCTGTAAATTTTCCTGAGCGGGCGCCCATATATCAACATTGTAAGAGGAAAAGTGCATTGTAGGCCACACAACCTCTGATTGGGGAGGATTTCTAACTAATTAACCATCAACTGTCTGCTAATTAAATACAAGAATGGTGTCCTGTGATTAACCTGCTTCACTCTCACACACACACGTGCCCACACACAGACACCACATGACATCATTCATTAATTCTGTTTCAGGGTGCCTGCTGTGGAATTCAGTTTGGCATCATCATCGCTTGCATGGCATCTTCAGTAGAGAGGTGTTGGGACTTGGCATGACGTGCTATCCACCATGCTGCACATTTTAATAATCAAAGATGACATTACAGTATTTGTTCTGCATGTACATAGCTGTAAAGATTCCTGAGGCAGGAAGCATTTGGATGTTTCCATGCTGTAACCTACTAACAATACATTATCCTGTGTGCATGCTGTAGCTCTGAAATGCTGGGAAATAATGTAGGAAAACTTCAAAACTTTAGGTTTGTCCTGCACTTCATCATTCTCAGGCCAACGCATTTCTGTTATTTTGTCATTTTTTTCCATAATGCAAATTGAAAAATTGCTTTCTAGCTTTACCTTTTTAAGATTTAAAGAACAGGAATTGACCAATATTGATTTTTCAGGGCCAGTACCAATATGATTATTAGTAATCAAGGACAGCAATGAACGATATCCAGGGTTGATATTCATTTGCTGTAAATATGAATTGCCACGCCAACATTTCCAGTGTTAGAAACACCAACACAAACCTTGCTTTCAGCTAACAGATGTTTAATTAACATTACTTGAAAAACAAAGTTGCATGGTGCTCCCAGTAGGAAAATATAATTAATAAATAGCTTCCCAAAACAAAATACTTCAAAATGCAGAGCTTTGGCTGATGGTGCTTAACTTTGAACATCTTGTATTTGAAGTGCAACTCACTGGAATTACAACTTCCACTTACAACTTTTTTTCTTTATATAAGTTTTATTTAAATGAATATGAATAAATGCATTAAAATTTAAGTGAAAATTGTAACCCCTCTGTCCTTAAGTAAGTGCGGGCAGCAGCTACAATTCAGAGTTTTTGTCTTGCTGTAAAACTTAAATACAAGTTAAATACAAATCCAATGAGAAGGGAACTAAAAATTGTAACCACATTATCTTTTTCTCCTGTGCCCAACATTAACCCCTCAGTAGTCCCAGTTTAGCAACACCAAGCTGTGGTAAGCAAAGCACAGCCTTTCAGCATCCTCTCCTATTTCTGAGACCTCACTAAAAACATGCCGGCTGGGTACACAGGAGGGTGACAGCAACGAGCTGGCATTCCCTGGAGGTGCCTTGACTCACTGTAATGAGGCTAGATTTTTCCCTTGGCGCATAAACGCTCTCAGAACACGGGTGGGGATAGAGCCGCGCTTCGCATCTTTGTGTCATTGTTGTGTGTATCGCTGTAATTGTTTCTTGTTGTGGCCATACCAAAATCATCCCTAAAACAGTGCTCATTTAACACAGAAATGATACATTTCAAGTTTTCAAACAAGAGTACAGTACGAGGATACACACTCGTTAGTAACCATCCAACAGCTGCATATTATAGTTCTTACTTTTATGACCAACAGCCACTGCACTCTGTTTGGCTTTGGCAGAAGTTGGTCCTGTCACCTACGAGAAACAGGAGCCAGCCACGGACAATAATTGGTTGATCTCTATTAAAGAAGAGGGGTATTTCCTTCTCCCTCTAATGTGGTCATGAAAATTACAACCACATGGTGAGGGCTCCAATCCCACGTTATGACACTGTTGACATCAGTGTCATCATCCGTGATAATCATCAGTGGTTTCTGCTTTCTTTCAAATCAATACTGAAGAGTTTTTATTTTTTTAAATATGGCATTCAAGCAGCAACACATTCAAATTCAGGGTGGTTTAATGGTTACAAAGACAGTGTCAGAGGTTTTGTGTGTGTGTTGAACCACGGACCCAGTGGAATAAAAATCTGCATACACTTGGCCCTCCATGGCACATGGTTGCCACTTATCACTTGTCATTCATGTAAACCCTAATCAGAAAATGTTTTCATCAGCTCTGACAGCTATCCTAACACCGATAGGCAGCCTGCAGGTTTGATAATGTACATTACAACATTCCAGGGACCCCTCCGATATGATTCATGATTCATGTGGGTGCTGGTTCAATATTTACTGTGATTTCCATTGGCTGCTATTTACTTTTTGGGGATTTAGCATCAGGCTCAAGGGCACTTTGGCAGAGTGCATGCTTGCAAGTATGTGGCCTTGATCCTGGGTCATCTGCTTGAAGGATGGTCTTTCAACCCTGCAGGCCAGAAAGGTAAGATTTAAAAAAACGAGACTTCCCTGACAGTGACACTCATTCCAGTTACACTAGGACTGGGCGTTATGGACAAAATCAAATATTGCTAAAAACTTGACTCAAAACCTTAATCTCGATATTGTGATGATATTGCAGGGATGACTGTTGGCACTTGAGACTGACAATGAGATTTTTGATAAACAGTCATTAGTAATGTGGAAATGATGACCACGCTGGTAAAGGCAAATAAAAGAACAACTCCCACAGTTTTGTAAGTTCAGAAAACTGCGTCCCTTTACTGTAACACAGCCTTTAAAACAAGTAAAATACAACACTTAATGCATATTATATCCAAAATCCCAGACGATGTCAAGATCTTGATACTGACACAGGCCCATAGTGTGAGGACCCGAGTATGTAGGAACCATTAAAGTAAAAGTACGGAGCTATAAGGAATTGATGGCTCCCTGAGTCCTTCCTCTATGCAGGTGGGTCAAAATCACCGTGTCTGTCAACTCTATCAGCCCTGTTTTCTCTGGTAAACACACACACACATACTCACACAGGCATATACACACACCTGGCACAATGATCTGAGACATCCACCCAATCGGATTAAATTGGAACATATCCATCCCGCCTTCTTTAAAAGGCCTATTTTGAACTAATCTCCTGGCTTGATATGAATTCATAAACAGCGAGCAGGCGGAATGGCTCACCTTTCAGCGGCTGGGTTGTCTGGGATTAATCCTGCTATTAGCGAGCGAGGGAAGGCTGCGAGAAGTGCTTGTTGAAAAGCGAAGATAGCATTCGGTTGAGACTATATTAGTCAAGACTCATTTGTAACGGATTGAACTGCTCCTTTCGTGACGAGGCTGTTTTTCAGATTATTTTTTATGGCATTCTCTGCTGTAGTAGGTAGTTTTCCTGCTGTGAGAGCGCCCGGAACGATGGGAGAGAGGTAGGGAGAGGACATGCAGGAAACTTTGTGAGCCTGTGAGCGTTGTGACTTTTCCACACAGGTGGTTCTTTTTTATCAAATAAATAGTTTACCCACAAGTGAGCATGTAAAGCTCTAGTGACATTTTGGGGCTTTTACTTGACATTTGCTACTTCCATCAGGCGATTTTCATTTGTTACGGCAAAAAAAGTGCACCAAAGGTTGATGAAAACATAGCTATAAAGATGCCAGTCTCTTCTCAAAACCTTTCATGGCTATAGTACCAACAAACATACAAAATGACATATCTGTAATCATGAAGTATGGGTGATTACTTCTTAATCGTAACGTCTCTATGGCATCATTGAAAGATCTGTGCTCCAAGGCTTCCAGCCACTCAGTGCTACATGGCATATCGTCATGTGTCTGCACTTTGAATTTTCAGGAGGTTTACGACAAGTGTCTTGCAAGAAATTACATGAAATAGAAATAAGCCTTTCCAGTGGAACCACGAGGTAGTCAGCCTTCTTAAAGTTAGTTTGTGGTTCATGCTTGATGTGGAAATGGACATAGTTGACTGCGTGCATTCTTGATTGCACAGTTGCAGCTGACGTTGTTGTATTTTGGAGCCATGTGATGTCACATGCCGTCTGAAGGTTGCAACATGGTGGCCGGTTCCACAGTCACAGCAGTGCGGTCCTCTGTCTAGGATTGGCTGAACAAATCAGAGCCAGAACCAATGCTAATGTGTTCAGATGACACTATTGTATTCACACACAGCTTATGCCTATTAAAGCTACGCGCAGAAATCTTGCACCGAGCATTAGTTGAGGTTGTACTGGGCGTCTTCCAGGTGTGGATGTGAATTGAAGTATACAGATCTGAGATAATGCAATGCTGAAGAAGGGTGTGTTCATGTCATCTTCCCCTGGATAAATAAAGGTTCAAAATAAATGCGTAAGGATGAGATTACTAGCTTGCCCTTACATCTGAGCTGTAATGCAGCACAGCTTATAGAACAGTCACCTTTTCAGACCCTCTCTTCCAGCAGCCTTCTTTGGCAGCACAGCACATTGAAGCCCTCACCTTATTTGGTGGAATCCCATTTTCCAGAGATTTACGATACTATTTTTGGACTCTATCAAACTAGAGGCGTGTGGCTGAATATTCTCACCCTGCTCTGGGTGTGATGAAATACGGCTGCTCTCTCATGTTGCTGCTCTGCACTGCTTCGGGGGGTTTTGTCAGCTGTGTCACATTGTAGCTTCATCTTTAACGCGTGCCTGGTTGTGTGCACTCCCTGTGTGTGTGTGTGTGTGTGAGGCATGATCATTTGTCGTAATTCCTGTCACACTGGTTACTGCCTCATTGTCTTTAATGTCAGCTCCCTATTCACTGTCAATGGACTGAATTTACCACTCAATCCTTTTAAGAAAGTATCGGTGGTCTCGTTTTTTAACTCTAAGAGACTTAATAGTATAAGACACACTTGTCTAAGATCATACAGTAGAAATACCATTTGTTTACTCAAATTTAGGATGGGTATTCCAAAAGTTGCATTCTCAGTGACCAAAAACATAGTTTTCATGTTAATAGAACAAATACGAAGAAAACAAAAACTGTCTTTATGTGAGTGTAGCCCCAATGTGATGTGGAACTGGAGAAAAGTTGTATCTTTCAAGCAGATTCCTGTTAAACTTGTGTGAAACCCAGTGGCTCACTATGTAAAATGCAGTGTAGAGGTCCATAGAGGCTGGCGGTCTCTTAGTGACGGTCTTTTTTTTGTGGTAATTAAACCTCAAATTATACCTCATATGTCTCAAAATAATGTGGTGACGACTTATCGCTGTTGAAATGCCACACGTAGCATTTTTAAAATAAGATATTGACTCTGCCAGCTTGGCTTCTTGGACAGGTTGTTTGCTTTTGCAGCAAAAACCTGAGCCACCACTAATTGCTTCTCAGTCATAGCAAAAGCATTAATTTTACCTGCTAAGGTTTGGTTCCTGCTTTCTGTGGCTAGATACACAGTGCTGCAGCTGTGATATTTTTGAACACAGGCGTTCATGCTTCTAGCGTTTCCTGTGAAGATTCTGTGCCTGAAATGCAGCACTTATGTTGTCCCACTTTTGGAAAATTTGGCTTTGCACAAACCGAAAAAGGAAGAGAAAAAACAACCCCACCAGAACTCGTGATTCCCTGGAGGTGCTGAGGTGCCATCAGTGTTGCTTCATATTCTAATGCGTGTGTTTTGGCTGCAGGTGCGTCATTGTCACTGTGTGCTCTCCTTTATCACCGTGTGCTCTCCTTTGCACTTGAAGCATGAATCAGCTATAAGATATTTCCGGCTGCACTCCAGCTTTTAATGCTGAATGTAAATGTTTGTATTGTCAGGAGCTAGAAACACTGCCAGACGTACTGCACAACATGGCAGTGTAGTCTTGAAGTTCCCCTCCACTCAAAAGTGTTTTTCTATATTTATGAGCCCTAAATAGATAGATAGATAGATTTACTTTATTGATCCCAAACTGGGAAAGTGTCTGACCTTGACTATACTGCTATACTACTTGACTATATTGACTAAGTTTTTTCACTATAGAGATGTTTTCATTTTCCTCTACTGAAGAATCTGAAATTCAGCCGTACCCTGCGTGAGCTAGATTTTGTACAACACAAATCTGACAGCCAGTCCCGTCAGCTGACATGGTGTTGCTTTTCATATCATTAATAGCAGCTCTGCCGGTCACAGTGCTGGTGCTGGACTGCTGAGTTTGTTTCATCACATGAACAATATTAGTGTATTAGTGTGAAAAAAAAATTCTATCAAATAAAGCACAATACTCTTGCCTGTTGTGGACAAGATTTATGTGTCTTGTGAACTGAGTTCTGGTTACTAGCTGGTGTGCGAGCATGCAAGGGGGTGGGCGGGGGACTATTTGCATATTCATAGATCTGCACGTTTTTAATGAGGGCAAGGTTTAGAGTTACTTTTAAGGCACAAAGGGATGTTTTTTCATGGAAAAATTCTAAATATGTAATATTGATGAACAGAGATTCTTTTTAGGGGCTTATTAAATGACTGGAGGGGGACGTTGGCAGCCAGTGTGACAAGGCTAAATCTTCAGTGATGTGCACAAATGAGATATAGCATGTCTTAAGAAAGCACGATTCACATACAGCAAAAGAGAGTAACAAGTAGATGTTATTGAAGATAGCGTGTATGATGAATAATAATAAAAAAATCTTAAATAGAACAATGAGCCTTCCTTTGATCTTTGGTTAAATGTGTCTTCCAGAGGCGCTTACTTCTCTTCTGCCCTCTGACACATAAAGATGTATTTGAAAGTTACATTTTATGAGGAGGCCACATTTAAAGAGTGACTAAACTCCAAAGCCAAGTCTCTGTGGAGCCTGACCTTTAATAGTGGAAAGTGGGGTGCCTGGTCTTTAGTGGCAGGAGATGTCACCACATGTTGTTCTCTATGGGTGGTGACATCTCCTGCCACCAAAGACCAGGCTCCCTACTTTCCACTATTAAAGGTCAGGCTCCACAGAGACTTGGCTTTGGAGTTTGGTTCGTCCTTAATGCCACATATGTGTTATCTACATATGTCAATCACACATCCTGTTTCCTGTCAGCGTTATTAAAATAGCAGCATAATTGCTCATGTATGATTTTTTTTAATAAGAGAATCAGAGGACTAGAAAATTACCCCCACATCTACATTTATTATTTAATCTTTTTTAATCTGGGAATCCTGTACCAGATTCAGATCGCAGAGTGGAAAAGCACATCATGCAGGTAGGCTGTTATCTTTACTGCGACCACTCTCTGAGACTGATGGAAGAACCAGGACCCGTCTAATAGGCCAGTTTCACAGAGATGGACTCGAGTCTAGTCTGGGAGTGAAAATAGTTCTTGACTTAAAAAATTCCTTCTAATGGAAATCTACATTCAAAGACATTTCTTACAGGATTAGGCTTAATCCGTGTCTGTGAAACCAGCCCAGACTGTCTCCATTCCAGCTCTTGGTCTCAGTGTGCGTACAGGCATATGTGTGTTTGCATGCATGTTTATGTGTGCGTGCAAGTGTGTGTGTGCCTGTGCTGGCAGATGCCCAGTAAAGCAGTGTGTGACGGTTGATTTGAGAGTTTGGATTAAAAAGTAGATTGTGTTGTTTGGAACAACCTCAAACTCCTGCAGCCAGTGTGGAGATTGGAGCAGCCTTGCTAATTGACACACACTTTCTCCTCAGCTCTCCTCTCTCCCTCTGAAGCCCCTCTTGGAGAGATAAGACGCTCTTTATTCTCTTTTTCATCACTCTTTGCCTCCTCCTCGCCTGTTTGACCCAATTTATCAGTGGCAGATAAAACCAAACAAATCACAGAAGTCGCAGCTTCCAACTCTTTGCCCTTTGGCCAACTTGTGATCCGTTCCTCCCTGCGACACTGTCTTTCTCTCTCTCCGTTTGATCTCCCTGTACAGCACGTCTCCCCTTCTTCTCCACCTCCCCAACTTCACAGATTTCAGCTTCTGATAATCGATTGGTCATAATTTGATTTGAAATTGCACGCGCAAACACTGACCTCAAATAGAGGAGAGTCGAGATAAGTGTGTTTGTGTGTGTTTGTGCGCCAGCGTGTGCGTGGCGGGGTGGGTTGTTGGAGAAAGGAGCCCTCCAATTTACATGCGGTTCCAATTTCCAGTACAGCCTCAAATATCAAGGGTTTTGCATATGTGAGGAAAATCACTACCTCCGTGTAGATTTCTAAGCACACTTTGGGCCCAATCCATCTTCACCGTAGATGCATGTGGCATCCTCATGTGATAAAAGTGTTCACATTTCATTCCTCACGTGTTCTCGTTCATGAAAGAGCAGAAAAATCTTCTCCTTTCTTTCAGTCTCTCTTTTTGCAGTCATCTCGGAGAACTTACCAGAGTGATTATTTTTTAATAACTGAAGGTTACGGGTTACAGAGTTGCTAATAAACTCAGGATGACTTTTTTTTTTTGCCCATGGTGTATGTGCAGTACAGCGCGGTTCCTGAGGAACTGTTGCATTGTGGATGAGGTGCAACGGGGGCCACAAGGAGCACAAGGGGAGCCCAGCCAATGAGAAGGTGGCAGCGGCCTCGTCAGGAGATGACTGCAGGCTGAACATGGAGATGAGCTGATTCTCTGCTGAGGAACGGGAGGATTCAAAGCACGCCGTCTCACGCTTCCTCTTCATCTTCCCCTCTTTTCTTCGACAGCTCCCCCAATGGCAGCATCAAATGAGAGACTTTCATTTTGTTCCTCTTCAAAGCAAAGCGCCACAGAGATCCTCCTCAGCAAGTTTGACTTTGACTCCCACTTTACTCAGATTCTCTCCAACCCATCCTCACCTTTTTTTTTTTTAATTCCCAGAGATTGTGCTCCAGCTTTCAGAAACAAAGCAGCAAATGGATGTGTGGTATTTTCAGGGATGCGGCTTATGTTCCTCATTGTTGAAATACTGAAATTGATTTGATCATTGTTTGAAATGTGAGAATTCATAACGGCTTGCAATGATTTATCATTTAGTTTATCGAAATGCTTTGAATACTGGTGAGAGACCACAGAGATGGGTGCAAAACAGTTTGATTGAGCACTTGTAATCCATTTTTTAGTGGAGGGACTGAAGCTGGCAGTCCTTGATGCTAGTGACACACCCACATCAAAATGCCTAAACCATAACCTATTTTTCAGTCTTTCTTTCTTCAATTCATATTGAGATGTGGATGAATTCATGGTGAACACTCATAAGCATCAGTTCTTTAATTTTATCTGGCCTTGTGTCCATGCTTGTTATGACTGCTATCACTCTCTCTTCTGCACTCTTTCTCACAAATGCGAACACACACACCCACACGCACACACCCACACGCCTCCACATGAAAACAGCATGGAGTGTTCTGCCACTAGGGTTGTGAGGCATTGTAATTGGATGAGAGGAATCATGTTAGGGGCTTTGTGCTCCCAGCCAGGGCCTGGCGACTCAGTGCGATGCCCCCGTTTCCGCTCTCTGCAGCCACTCACTGCCCTGGAGGGATCAAAACATCCACACACACACATCCATGCTCTCCCTCCTCCAGCAGAGGGCATGAAAGGGGTCCCGGTCAAAGTGCCCACACTTTACCACCAACCTACCCCAGCAGTTAGTCCTAGACCAGGGCAGGCTCTGCCATAGGATCAAGCTGTTCTCAGTCGCTCTCTTAAGCTGGCAAAACATAATCTACTTGACTCCAGTGCTGTGGTTCCCATGGGCCCAGAGCAGGGGAAGTTTACAACACAGCTAAGTAGCCATAAAGGGATTTGGTGGCTTGGGGTTTTCTCATATAAACTGTTTAGAGAGGAGTTTGAAGGTTGCTTTTTAGCACTCTGGGAAGTGATGGTGCAGCCGGGCCTAAAATGGAATAGGAACAGGATCGATAAAACATTACTTGCATTAAAAGTTTGACTTTGATGTCCATTTTGCCCATTTTCAATCTGCTTATTTTATTTTATTTTTTTTTCATATTTACCTGTTTCCCGTTTAGCTACTGAATGGGGCTCCTCCTCTCAGTCATGACATGGTGCTGCCCTGTTTGGGCTCCCCCAAAGAACTGCTAAAATGTGGGCTTGGCTGTGCATCCATCCAGGCTAGCCACAGCAGCATGTGTTAACATCTAGCCCACTGGTCACTGAGGAGGCAGTTAATTTCACACACGCTCTGCTCTGTCAATATTACTGCAGCTGGCACTCATAAATTTATGCAGTACCTTTCAAAACAAACTAAGCCGCGCTTCCGGAAATTATATATGCTCATTGCTCGCGGAGCCGCTGCCGCCTGTCTCTGCGCGGCTGCCGGAGCTGGTGTGCGTGCGCTGGGGTATGTGGATGAGTCTCGGCGTGCATCAGAATATGAAATGCATTTTAATGTGTGTGTGTGTGTGTGTGTGTAAGAGTGAGAGAGAGAAAGACAGAGAGTTGGAGAAAGAGACTTAAACTTAACGCTCATTGCTCATAGCAGTGGCTGTGCTAGCGGGCACACATTTGCGCACATACCAATGACTTTGCATATGAATTTTGCTGAGTGTGACTGATGATGTGTCGTCCCTCTCCCCACCTCCTCCAGGCTTAGTGCAGAAGGTGGACCAGCGCCTCCCGGTGGCCAACGAGTACCTGCTGCTGTCGGGCGGGGCCAGGGAGGGCGTCCTGGACCTCAACCCCGATGACCTGGGCGACTACGCCAAGGGGGTGGACTTTGACCTGGACTTCACCCTGCTGGTGCCCGCGCTCAAGCTGCATGACCGCAACCAGCCCGTAACCCTGGACATGAGGCACTCGTCGCCCTGCCACTCGTGGCTCAGTCTCCGGCTCTGTGACTCAAACACCCTGTCCCGCTGGAGCATCTGCTGCCAGGAGGAGAACGGACTGCTGCCCGAGGAGGAGGAAGAGGAAGAGGGAGAGATGGGTAAGGAGAGGGTTTGGAATGATCAGTGCAAGGGCAGTGGAGAAAAGGCCAGTGGAGAAGAGCTAAGAAGGAAAGGGTGAATTGAGAGCAGAAATAAAAGCAGCAGGGAGTGGAAAGATTAATTCTTGGAGGAAAAGGGGGAGAGAAGACGAAGGAAAGGACTCGTTGAGAGGCTGGGAGCTGAGGATGGTTAAGTAAGGACAAGAAGTTGAAAGACTTGGATGGGTAGAGGAGGAGGAGGACGGCGTGGGTAACGCTCATGTTTCACTAAGGTAATTTGATGCACGATGTTGTGATGCAATTTTGCCCGGCGAGCTCCGGCGCATGCCTGCTTCTATAACTCTCCAGTTAGGTGGAACGAGAAACGCCTCCCCTGGATATAAATGCTGAAACTTTTATGAGAGCAGCTTCACAATCACAAATTCAAGATTGCACTGCCACATCAATCCACCGCCCGCTTGCGTGTGTGAAACTTTCCAGATAAGAAAAAGTAATGATGTTTATTGATATGGATCTCTTTAATTTTCAGCAATTTGGAAAATACATTTCACACATTTTCTGTGCTTCCTAGTCATATCAGAGCAGCATTTCCCACAGGCTCTTAGGTTATTTGTAGTGGTGGGATGGGATGAGTCAGTATCAGAAAAAGATGCCACATGCATCACAAATGCTATTGATGGGTAAAAGGGGCATACTGCGTATATCCAGTTATGAGTTCATATCTGATTTTAATCCTTTCAGCATGGTTTCCTCGACCCTCACTCATTTTCATTTAATCTCTTTACTGCATTTGTTATCTAAAGCTCTGTTTGATCTGGATTAGCATTACTTGGGGAGGATGTGGAATTTATTAGCAATGACAGCTGGAATTGTTGTCCATTACTGACCTGCCGTGCCCGTACGCTTTACAAGTGTGGAAATGAATACAAGCGCAAATCTGCACCGCAGCACAGAGGTTTCACGTGTCATCGATATTGTTTCATGTTGGTAAGATACTGATCTATGACGTTACCTAGTGTGAAGCATGTTTGTGATCCGTGCTGCTGTTGTCTTGGAACTAATGTAACAAGATAGTGATCCATGACAGTAGATAGAGAGCCAGCTTAGCAAGATAGTGACCCATTGCTCTTAGATATCATCAAGCAAAGACAAGCAGCGATTAGATGAATGCTCGGGCATTTCATCTGTGCACTCGTATTCCAGCAGTTGCCCACTGTTTTTTGACTAACTCAAAGCTCACCTGACAATAAGCGCCGAGTCTGGCTTTACCGCTCTGCAGTGTAATAATGCATGATATTATTGCTGTCAGGCAAATTGTCATAAGACATGGTGGCAGTAAGCTCAAACAGTGGAGGTGTTAGCACAGTGATTTTTGTCCTCAATGTAAATGTAGCAACACCACCAGGAACAGATGCATGCAAAGAACAAAATCAGTTTGTCAGTGGAAATCTCACCACTTGATGTCATAAATATCTTGTATGGCAGCTTTTAATGAGTAGGTCACTAGTTAAAGCAACAGTGGCATTTATATGATGGAGCTGTAAAAAGACCAGCCATTAACTAAAATAGTTTGGGAGAAGGCTAGTGTAGAATTATGGCTATTCCAGGATTTAAGTAATCCAGCTTGTATAGGGCTTAATAAAGCTGATATTCTAAATTGTTATTTTGAGACAAATAATATTTGCTCCTCCTCTTCTCTTCCCAGGTAAAGGCTCCATCCCTTCTCTGGGTTCTCCTCAGTCTCTGGACGGGTGCTACTTCTCTCCTGCCCTGGTGACAGACTGGTTTTGGGGAGTGGTGAGTGAGGCTGTGGAGGAGCTGAGGCGCAGCCCCCAGAGAGGCATCCCCATCCCAGACCGACTGGAGAGGAACGGGCCCCTCACCACCATCATCCTACAGGTACAGCCACGGCACGAACAACCTGCTCCGATGTTGAAACCATGATAAAACAAAGGCAGTTGGACTCATTATTTCGGAATCAATAAGGGATGGCAAGCTACTTAACTTTTGCATTCTGTTTTAAAATTGCTCACTTAAAGAGGACATTTTTGTGGAGCAAGATCAATATTGCAGAAAATTGCAGTCTGTAAATGTGTTTTGTATTTTTTTTTTCTTCTATGAATGTTAAAATCATTTTCGAGAAAGTCAGGGTTTTTAAGGGGATTGGAAATTTGAGTCAATGAGGTCGTAACAGTCCACCACCATCCTCCCTGCAGGCAGGCTCCAGCCGGGTGCTGTACGACTTGCTGCCTGTGGTGTCCTTTAGGGGCTGGCCTGCCGTGGCCCAAGGCTGGCTTACCGCCAACCACTTTTGGGATGGCAAAATCACAGAGGAGGAGGCTATCTCCGGCTTCTACCTGCTGCCCTGCTGCTCCCCGCTGGGTGGACGTCCTGACCGGGAGTGGAGACTGGCCTTCTCTCGCAGCGAGGTAAGGGAATTTTTCCCTTCTAACTGATTAGATCAGATTAGATGAAAATCCCAATGGGGAAACAAATTCAGTGCAAGGAAGGAAGAGACTTGAAGAACCCTGATGGAGCTCAGTGCCACCGTGCATCAGGGTTAAAGTGTACAAGAGTGCAAATGTAATAGTTTTCATCTAGTTTTCTGTTTGTTCACTCCCTCTCTTTTTCTTCGTGTCGTCTGCTTCCATTGAAAATGACTTGGTGGTCTGTAGCAATGGCCATATTGTTCCCTCATATTTCAGTACTGACAGTTATCCTCCATTGTTCTCTCTTCCTGTCAGGTTCAGTTGAAGAAGTGCATTCCCTACCCCATGGCCCAGGCTTTCCAGGCAGCCAAGGCTGTGCTGTCCCGCATCCTGGCCCGCCCGCGTATGGGCCTCAGCCCCTACCACCTCCGCACCCTGCTCTTCTGGGCCTGTGACCGGCTGCCTAATGCCTACCTGTCCTGCCCTGACCCAGACACCCCAGCCCGCCTCCTCCTCGGTCTCCTAGATGACCTGGCTCACTGCATCTTGGGTAAAAACTGCCCAAATTACTTCCTGCCCCAGTGTAACATGCTGGAACACCTGTCAGACAGCCAGGCGCTGCTGGTCGCCAGGAAACTGGCCCACGTGCGCTCAGACCCCAGCGAACACCTCCGCGCGGCTCTGGACCAAGCCCAGCAGGCAGGCCAGCTCAAAAAGGAGGCGGCGGCCAGCACCAACGGCCACAGCTCCCCCGGCCATCACCCGGCCAACGGCATCATCTCCCCTTCAGAGGACAAGCTGGCGCAACGGCTGCAGCAGCTGGTCACCGAGAACCCTGGGAAATCCATCTCCGTTTTCCTCAACCCAGACGACGTCACCAGGCCACACTTTCGCATCGATGATAAGTTCTACTGATGGAGAGACGCTGGAGAGGAGTGTGTGTTAATGTTAAAAAACACACACACTCTGAAAAAATGCACAGGGTTTGAGACACAGTCAGAGGGAAGGGAGCTGAAGACTGAGAGTCCGGCAGGTGTGTTTGTTCAGAACACCGCAGACTAGAACACTTCCACCCTGAGGGGAAACGCTAACAGTGCTAACACTAAACACAGCCTTGCTGCTTGACAGACTCTTCAAACCAAAAACATACACATGTCCTACCACTGACAGGGAGGGGCGGTCCACCCACAGAGAAATGGCATCCGACTTGGCAGAGGTATCATATCAGACGAGACGTCGCTGAGCTGTTGCCACGGAGAACGCCTGCTGCTAACGAGTGGGCCTTAACGAGACTTTTCAGCTGGTGCTACACAGACGAGGGCCGGCTTTAGTCCTGAGAAATGAGCCCCATAGAGAGCAACACAGAGAGTGTGTGTGTATATGTACCCTCAAGGGTTTTTGGTATATTACTTACACTTCTAAAGAAAGAGGGGGTGAAAAAAACTTCTTGATTGCTGAATTTCTCCCCTTTTATTTTTGGCCCTGATCAGAGCGGGCGATTGCCGAATTCGAAAGGAAAATCAAGGTACAGCTGATGTAACTGAATGTAATGTTGTGAGGAGAAATGCCTAGTCTTTGAACAAAGAGTCTCTTCTTCTTTTTTCAACCACATTTTATCCCTTTTTCTTGACCGTCCCCCCTCATCTTCTTCCCTTTCTTTGTCTTTCTCAGGTACTTAAAACGTCGCTCATTGTTTTTCTATGTAAATGGCTCCTTATTAAGGCCTCTCCCTGCATTTCGACGGCACTTAATCCTGATCTGTCCTCGATTTTCAACATTTCATTGTGTGATGGAATGCACCAAAGAGCCACGTTTGAGCAGTGTCGCAAAGAGCCTCCACATTTCTAAGTCTCTTGGCTCAGAATCAGTCTCGTGTATTGCTAAAGTTCTGACCTTGAACCAACTTGATTATCTTACTGAGTCACGATCAGTGAATTAATTTGCCTTTTTTCCTTCCAAAGCTTGAAGTAGGTTAAGACTGAATGACGATGAGGATGTTAAAGTAATTTAGCTGGTAGGTATACCAGTATAATAAAGTACTATACATTGATAGTGGAAGATTTTTCGTTTTTTTACTGCTCTAGTGAAATCCTTATGACGCTTGAACATTTTTTTTTTGCTTTTGTCCTTAATGTTCAGAGTGAAGCTCGTGGTATTAGCATCCTTGAAAGTCATTCAAAGCCCTGCATATTTAAAAAAAAAAATCAACAAACTCAAGAAAAAACTGTTTTCCTGATGTTTTTTTTTCTTGTAAAGTTTAAGGATGCAAATCAGCAGCAACGAAGTGTTACATACGCTGTCATGCCGAGAATAAACTGAAAGAAAGTTGCAGAATTGTAGTTGGATCAGGGTTTGTATTTTAATTTATCTACCATACGAATCTGCTTTTCACAACTATGCCGAGGTACTCTACTATATAAAAAAAAAAAATCCCTCAGAGGGACTTGTGTGTAGAACGTCTTGTTGCACGGACAGCAGGCAAGAGGGGCTATTATGTTTCGGGTTAAACTCCTAGACGTTTTTATTTGTGTCTCTCAGATTCGATTTTTAGGAGACTGGTTCTGACTTGAGTGGTTCTGATAATTGTCCCCTGTCTCCTCTGCTTGGTTGGTCTTTTTTAATGAGATTTATGTTGGTGCGTGTGCGTGCGTGCGTGTGTGTATCGAGCGACGAAACCACACAGCAGGACACAGACAGACACCCAAACGCTGCCCGTTGAATTATCCCCTCGGTGGGTGTCTGTTAGTCGCCGGGCCCTATCTTGTCTCGCCAGATGTGAGCTATACACAGGGGAATGGAGGGATGGATGGAGGATGGATAGAGGGAGACAGGCCAGCCTCTGGTCCTTTTGAAGAGATGCTGCAGCAGGAAGATGGGCCTCGCGGGGCCTCGCCGGGCCCGGACAGCTGCCTCTCTCTGGGACTGTTGCTGTCTCTCCCTGCCTGTCTTCTCTTTGTCTCTGCCTGTCTGTCTCTCTTCTCGCTCGCCTGCCTTTCACTTTCGCTCGGTATCACCGCCCCCTATTTGACCCTCCTTCCATCTTGTGGCTGCAATGCCCCTTTTCTTTCTTTTTTTCTTTTTCTCTCTCCCTTCTCCCATCCTTAGAGAGGAGGATTAGGGTCACATACAAAAAATTGAGTTCTGAGATTCATTCTAACCAAAAAAAAAAAGTCAGAAGTCAGTATTCTGACTTCATTGTCAGAACTCTTTTTTGTGGCCCTTATCCTCTTCCATGCATCCATACCCATTCCCCAGCCCTGTGTTTAA
The DNA here is from genome assembly GCA_900302555.1 of Myripristis jacobus. Lineage (NCBI taxonomy): Eukaryota > Metazoa > Chordata > Actinopteri > Holocentriformes > Holocentridae > Myripristis > Myripristis jacobus. Next base: position 31,317 of record OMLB01026094.1, read on the forward strand.
GCTCTTACACTTTGAGTTAAATAATTGTTTTCCTCTTCTTTCTGCTTACATTACTTCGATACAGACTTACTATATTGTACACTACGAATTTAAGACAGATGTATGTGGTAAAAAAAAAAGTGTTAAAACTGTATTCTGCAAATATAATGGAGGGTAAATTGAGTTGAGGTAAGTTTTAGCCTCCATACCTGCTGCGAGTGGCGTTGCATTGGCAGGATGACATGACGCTACTAGTACATGATTGGTTCCTGGCAACTTTTACACGCTGAGAAACAAGCAAACAAGGTGATAGTGGTTTACATGGGCCAACGTGCAAATAGATGAACGTCCTGGCTATTGGTTTTCAGCCTGCTGGTGGTGTGTAAACATAGACTGCTGCTGGGTAGCATTTATTTTTCCTTTAGATATAAGTGTGAAGTTTAGTCAGTAGTGTGGTGCAGTTGGATGATCCAGTATTGGTCCTTCAAGTCTGGTTGCTTCTGGTGTGTTTACTAATGAATTAAGTTGATTTTTGGATATCGTCTGTACCCGCGGAGTGTCTGTGCGAGTGTTTGTGATCCGTGGAACCTGACAAAACCAAAGCATGCCGTTGAGGTGGCGCGGGGTGTGTATTCAGCTGCCATAGTGTCAGAGGAGTGCGTGTGTGTGTGTGTTTTCAGCACTTTTCAAAAAGGTGGGCCAGATTGCTATGACCCAAATTGTACCGAAGCATTTAGAATTAAAGTAAACCAGCTAAGATGGCTGAGTTGTTGTGATGTTACGGACACTTTTTTCCTCACACAGCTAACAGAAGTACCCTCCATGCCCCCCCTCTCTCTAAAGCTGTACGGAGGGTGTTGGAGTTTAAATTGTGTCAGGTGTATGTCTAACTTTGTACCTTAATGGGCCTGATTAGAGATTACTAGACACAGAAACAATCAATGTATTTTCTGTGGAAAATCGAATTGTACACGTTAAAATCTTTGTGGAGAATATCAAATCCTCTGTGTTCCAAGGGCAGCATCATTTTATAAATATGCAATCAAAATCCCCATGGAAAGGCCTGCCCTTGGCAATGTCCACTGTCACTGTACTTAAGTGTAGATTTAATTGTGAGATACAAAAAGTGAAATTAAATATCTGCTGGGATTGCATGGAATCCAAGTGACACTTCTTCCTTGTCGACTACTGTTCCGTAATCAGCTCGCCGACATCGAAATCTTCTGCACTTTTCATGATCATTATCGATTTTTGTGCTAATACTACTGATGATCCTATTTAAAACTGTGTCATGATTTACCACAGTGGATAAATACCTGATTAAATACAATGAATGTATCCAGTTTACTTCTCCAATCACTTCTCTCAATCGAAACCAGTCAAATGAGACAGTATCTTTACATATTTGCTCTGGTCTTTATTTAAGTGCTGACATCATAACTTGTATTCAGTCACTCCATAGTTTTGAATACCGAATTTCATATCTCTTTTATTACTTGAGTTCTTCCTCTTTTAACAAGTGCAAATTATTTTCTGTGTACCATGACTGATTTGCTGTATTTATTACTATAATTTTTTTTTGGGCGGGTTTATATTGATTGATCTGGAAAGGTACTGCAGTAGCATGAAATAAATCACTACATTTCAAATTGCATTGTCTGTGTCATTGTAGTTGTTTTTTTTTTTTCTTTTAATGCAGTGTGACATGATGTGAAAAACCTCCGTCTGGAAATCTCGTTTGGATTTTTTAAAGGTCGTCTCCAGGCAAGTTGACTCTGACTTGCAATATATGTTCAGCCCAACAGAGGGCGCTCCAAGACAGTGTTTGTGTTGATAGTGCTCTCCCCAAGTCTACTCAGGGCTGCTTCACTGTGAGTGAGAATGAGGAATAAATCCACAGCACAGAGGATGCTCCAGTCTTCCATTACAAACACATAAAAATACCACACACTGACTTGGGTATCACAGGGAGTGTTATTGCTTTTAGTATGGTTATAAGAGGTCATTAATATAGAAAATATTTCAAATTGTCCATATTCCAATGCAGCAAATACAAGGTCTTTTCATGTCTTACTGAAAATGCCAGTAACGTGATTAGAAATGTGAAAACTGATTGATCCTCATGGGGAAATTTTCTTTTCTGTTGCTCTCTTGTTTCTCGTGGAGGTCAGGGGTTAGAAGTCAGCAGCAGATGGCACCTCTGCACGTGGCAGGGGTTCCTTGTGTTGCTCAAGGGCACGTCAGCTGGGTGGATGCTGGCTGTGAAAGAAGTGTTCATTGTAGTTAAAGCTGATTACAACAGTCAGGAACAATTCCAGTTTAGTTTTTCACAACATAACAGGTACAAGTTTCAGCGTCTTGGCTGAAGAACACTTACTGTACATGTTGGACATTGTGGGAATTCCTGCTGTGTCCTTCTTGCTGTAAACCGGTCCCTCTAAGCACCAGGTCATGCCTCCAGAAATTCCACTATGATATGAGAATGAACTGTCAGAAACTTCAAAGTTTCTTCACACCAGTATTCCAGCACCGTAATAAAGTCGTCCTCATTCATTTTCCTAAAAGCAGCAGCACTGATGTGTTTTTAATGACTTGAAATTGAGCGAAAGTCCCTCCGCCAGGAAAAATAGTCCCCCATGAAAGCATTTGCTTTCCACACGATTATCAGCTCTGTGGTTTATGAACGGTGATGACTTGCAGAGCATTATAAGGAGGGTGTTTCAATCCAAAATTCCCATTTGAAAATTCAAGGGATCATGTTGATTATATGTTGTGAAATCTCTAGTGCAGCCAACACCTCAACAAGAAAAAGTTGCAGAAAACTTTGATTGTCATGTTTGTCATGTTAGCTGACAGTTACATTAAGGCAGGTACAACAACTCTGGTTAAAGTTAAGGTTAAGAAAAGAGAGATTTTGAAGCTTGGTCAACCACTTGAAAAATAATAATCTTTATTGCAAACTACACCTTCACTCACAGCCGAAGTGTCTCTGCATGGGTGGGGAATGGAGTGTATCCACCCATCCACCAGCCGGTTTCTACTCACATCTTCACATAATCCCTCTGTAGTGGGAATCCATCCTGTATTTCTATACTTTTTGCATGTCAGGACCTTGAGCTCATTCCCTTGCAATTTCACGAGAGCAGCCTCAACCTTATAAAGTGCAGTAATTTGGCTCCTGTTGCACTTGGTATGAGTTTTACGGTCATGATGCTGTGTAATTGTGCATAGAGTGTGTGTCATATAGTGAGATTAACCAGGGTGATGGTGTAGGGGACGTGGTACGAGCTGGGCATAATAATGAGCTCCTGCCAACAGTGCGGCTGCTTCCCCTGGCGCTTCCTGACTCGGGAAATATTTGGATATTGTTTACCATTAGTTATTCGATGATGGCGCAGATGTTTGAGGTGGAAACAGAGCAGCATCATTTCCCATTAATACCCGCAGCCACATGCACACACTGACACAAGCAATCTGTTGATGCCTATTAAGCAGATTATAGGAAGCAAAGCATTTCCTGGGCTGTGTGACTGACGGATGTGGCTGTCCACGCTCTGACCTCAGTCAGTTTGGACACACTGAACCGGGGAAGTGCCAAGAGAAATGAGATACTTCAGTCCGGCCTTGATCTTGCAAAATGGTGTCAGGGATTTCAGATCAAAATCAAGGTTCTCTAGATTAGTTTCTGATGGTGTCAAGTCACATGATTTTGTTTTTCTGCAAATACCCTAATGTGATGTCCTACAACGTCATCATTGTGTCTAGAATTTATTCATTTTGAAAAATATGGACCATGTGACCATTTGTGGTTATGTGTTGTCAGGAGACCAGTGATGATTTAAGCATTGTTTTTTGACAGGAGATGATACACAGTGGATTATGCCACCTATTACAAAGTTTTGTAGAGCTGCCTCCAGACTACTGTCAGTAGTAAAAGTATAGAAGTTGAAACATATCTGAGAAAAACTCAAAGAGAGACAAAGACACAAAATTTAAGAAAAAGAAAATGAAAATAGAAAAAAATAATTTAAAATATGCTCAACTCATACACAGGCAAATTCTTGGCAAATCGGCCCAACTTTTTTTTCCTTTGCTGGGTTCCCTCTCGTTCCACCGGCTCCTCCCATAGAACCATCATCCCATCAGCTTCTCTGCCAACCCTCACCAGCACCATATCGCCACCTGCTGGTCTGAATGCATAATGGCGTGTAGGCTAACTGTCCAGCCTTCGGATATCGGATGACATCACGTTTCCAGATCACATTTGGGCCCTCTGTTTGAAGCTCATTCACCTGGAATGAAGAGCGGTGATGAGGCCACAGCTTGACAACGGTCTGTTGTTCAGACATAACCCACCGCAGAATGCCTTAATGGACCAATCACAGTCGAGTATTCAATACAGTTATCCAATCCACCTTATAAATAGGCCACTGTAACCTCAACCTCTTGGGCAGGGTGTGAGTGTGTGTGTGCGTGTGTGTGTGTGTGTGTGTGTGGAACATGGCCAGGATGTAACTCCATAGCCCTCGGCTTTCTGTCAGTGAGAAACTGGGGCTGAACAGGGACATGCCATGTGTTCAGCCACACACACACACACAGCTTAAAGTTAGATTAGACAGGTAACGGTATTAAGTGAGTCAGTGCCAGTGAACCAGTCTATGTGCATCCTGTCATCCCAGTTATGTCCTGTACACGTGTTTATATTGTGTTTTTTGTGTGCCATGATTTATGGGTCTCCCTTTTCAAAAGTGTCTTCATAACTATTCAAAGTAGTTGTGCTCAAAAAAAACAAAACAAAACAAAACCCAGAATGCTCAGTGGAGCTAACATAAATCCATAACCTTGACCCAGAAGCGTTTAGGCGGACAGGCTGGATGTTGCATTCTCCTGACCGCCTCGCCTCCCTGACAGAGGCTGACACACAATCTGTAGCCTGTGGACACACAAGTATCAAGCTACAACACTGAAAATATCATATAACGTGTTTTGCAAAGATGTTGTGTGTGTGTGTGTGTGTGTGTGTGTGTGTGTGTGTTTCATCCAGGGAT
>OMLB01026096.1:0-18962 GCA_900302555.1 Myripristis jacobus
TTAAAAAAAAAAAAACATCATGAGAATAACAGTAATTACAAGCTTGAGCATAATTTTTGTCCATGCATTGTCCTGTCCTGGACCCGACCCGAGCCCAAAATTTTGCTTGTCCTTCATCGTTAGATTACATTTACCACCTGAAATGTGTTGCCTTCAGTGTCGTCGCGTAAACTCCAGCACTATACAGGAAGTTGCCCACATCAGAGAGTAGGTCCATGATTTTTCACTGAAATAATGCCGACATGACCACACCCGACCCGAACCTGACCATCATTTCTAAACATTTGTCTGAAACCACCAGAACCCGCCAGGACCCATCGGGACCTGATGGGCCAACGTCAGGCTTCCACACTCTAGTATGTATGTATAATCCTTTTCCTGTACTATCTGAAAAAGTTTTTAAAAACTAATTGTTTTGAATGACTGCATCTGCAGTGCTGTAGATAAAAATCAGGCCCAGTCATTGTCTCACCTCTGCACCCGGTAGACCCGTGTCCAAGGTGGCACCAGTGCCAGGATTCGGGCCACCAAGTCCACCAGAGCGCTGGGCGAGTAGCTCTTGTAGCGGCCCGTCTTCCACAGCTCGTACAGGCCGGTGCCTCGGATCACCAGCGTCGGGTACAGCTTCAAACCGTCAGGCCTGAATGCTGGATTTTCAAAAAACTCCTGCAAAAGGACACAAGTTCATTGTTATGCTTGACATTTCAAGGTAGTTTTTCAGACCCAGTCATATAGATCTGACATCAGCGCATTCCTGACTGCATCTCTGTGCCTCCACCATGTATCTGGAGATATTTATGCACCTCCTATAACCGGGGGTCATACCAGCAGTGACAGTGAAAGGACAAAAGGCTCATGTTAGTTCCTTGACCATCTTCTCTCCTTTTTTTCTAGGTTTGATTCAAAACTAGAGGGAAGTCGGTAAAGTGCAAACCTTCACTAGCTACTGCCGTAGCCACCATAATGGTTTGTTTCTTTGTCGACTGTCTTCCACATTTAATTTCCTGACACAATAATGTGAAAGTAAAGCTGTTTAGAAGCCATCGTGGAAATCCTGGATGTTGGTCTTTCCCCGCCTGCACATGAACACGACATATTGGTGAAAATTAGGTGCATTTTCTCTTGGATTTAGAAGGAACTTGACAAAAATCCAAATCTTCTTTACCGTATGTGTGCTAATCATTTATCTGTGCTGTCTAGAAATATTTGTGGAATGTTTTATTTATTATAAAACCATTTTGGTAATATTGCTAATTTTGACATTTGTGACAATAGAGCAAGAGCGAGACAAAGAGAAAGCAACAGATAACATTTCTAAAAAAAAAAAATGTATTAAGATTTTTTGCTTTGTTATGCCTTTTAATTAAATGGACAGACAGAGCCAAAGAAAAGCAAAAAATCTGAGATCTGAGAAAATATCTGGAAAAAAGGTATAGCTGAACAACTGCTTTTCCTCAAGTTTAAATTAAAACGACATCTAGTGAACTTCAATACAGCTGAAATCTGAATTGAAAGCACCTCAATGCACAAATATTCACTTGAAGAACACAACTCTTGTCTGGTCTCCTCTCATTCCCTTCTACTCAGCACTTACAATCGTGATCAGATCTGTGAAGATTTGGAATCACTGCACATTCTCCAAAATAATCAAGAGGCAACATCAGCATCACATAAGCTCTCTTGTCACGGCTCATAATCACACGAGGGAATGATACACGCGGGGTCGCACTACACCTAACAGGAAGAGGTATCCAATCTGAGGAACGCTGTGATAACAAACAAAAAGATAGGCTAACTAAGAGACTACTTGGGGATTCTGCACCTGCTACCGTTGTGGATCCACTATCACAGAGTGTGTTGGCTGGCAGAGTGGAACCCCGTTAAGGATGCCTCCCTCAGGATAAGGAGCGTCTGTACACGGGAGATAAGTGAGAGAGGGTCTCGGGCTGGGACAAAGTTGTAATCGAATTTCATTATCAGGACAACCACAGTGGACGCAAGGAGGACGCAAAGTTCTCTGGTTGTAGCCCGCTGTCAAGCGCGGGTTGTAACAAGAAGCTAAATACGGCTTTGCATTAACTGGACGCTGAACTCTTGTGACCCCAGCTGACACTGAGGGGACAGCATGTGATCAGAGCAATACTGTAGGAATAAAGCCAAAAGGTGGATTTTTTTTTATCCCGAATGAATATAACTTTTGAATCAGATGCTGCTGTTTGAATCATTAACATGCTGTCTTTGTCCAAATTACCAAATGCGGCAAGCATAATGCAATTTTCACTCGTGCAATCCACTGATTTGTTCCTTCTCTCTATCTGCTCAATCATTTTAAGGGTCACTTGGGGTGGTGGGGGGTGGCGCCCTGGTGGCTCACCAAGTACACACCACCGATCCTGGCCTGGGCCCTTTGCTTCATGCCATCCCCTCTCTCCTCTCTGTCTTTCCTCTCTGTCTACATATCTAATAAAGGGGAAATGCTCACAAAATACTCTTAAAAAAATATTATACATATCATCACAATACATCAATCAAGAGATGCACTATTAAACAGATGGCCGTGAAAGCTTTTGCTGGATCTATAGAGGCTCTGTTAAAAGCAGCTAAACTGGGACTTCAGTGTATTTAGGTCTCAGGCATCTTGGTGGTGTATCAGACTAAGGCACATCTGAGCGTCTGCTCCATGTGTTCGGATACACCACGTCCAAATGAATAACTGAATGCCCATATGACCTATTTTCTCGCATCTTTCCTGTCATTTTCCATTCGATAAAATCCTCAACAGCCTTAGACATAACCTAAGAACCACTGGGTAACAAAGCCGTGTGGTGCAGTGTGTGTTAAATGTGTGTGAGCACCTCGGAGTGGCTCTTTGTGGCGGCTTCCTGTTTTAGCGGTGAGTATTTTAATGGCTCGTGGGAGAAGAGATTTCAGGACTGAAAACATTTAAAAACCTGTGGATCTTCTCCGGTGAGAGGAGAAAGAAAGAGCGGAGAGCAGTGAGATGGAAGTGGAGAAAGATGAGAGAGAGAAAGAAGGGGAAAGATGGAGAGATAAAAGAAGAAGCGTGTGATGGGACAAAAGATGACACGGACAGGAGGGGATATGAGCAATAGGGATGGAAGGAGAGAAGCAAAAATAGAGATGGAATACAGAGAGAAAGAGAGAAAATGTGATAGGAGAGGAGGGAGCATTAAAAAGACGAGCATAAATACAGTGATAGCAGAGGAAGGATGAAATATAGAGACTGTACACTGGGAGAGAAAAGGGAAATGAAATGAAAAGTGACAGAGCAGATAAGTGACAGAGGTATAACGTGAGATAATGTTGTGGGAAAAGATAGAGAAGGAGGAGGAGGACAGGCTCTCCGAGGGCCGAATACACATTTAATCTGCTTTCCCTCACCGTGCCGACACACTGCTGCCCTTCCCATTACTACCACACACACATTCACGAAGGCATGCGATGGCATACACACACAAACACACAAATGCAACCAATCTGCTGAAAGACATGAACTCTCTTCCTGACACGCCGAGCTGTTGATGCTTATAAGACAGACGTTGCCTTAAATGCCTTCACCGATGCACATTCAACTTTTCCATTACACTTAGCAAGCTCCAACAATCACCCATCATTCATTTAAAAAAAAAAAGCAACAACTCCAAAACTCCAGGGTATGGAGACAAAGGAGACAGACAAATAGACAAATTTCACTTTGCTGTCACCCAACTGTGAAAATCTCCACTTCTAAAATTTACCAGTCAGACACTTTGAGCAGAACAAAGCTGAGCCAAGCAGGTGCTTCCACATTACAGCTGAGCCTCCCTCCCTCATTCCTGTCTTTTTTTATTTTAATGGCTGCTTCATTACAGGGGCTATGGAGCTTTTTACTCATTGCACCTTGCACCTCTGTAATGCTGTGTCGTCAGTTGTCTGTTTGCCAATGGTCACCCACAGATTAAAAAAAAACAACAACAAAAAAAAAAACAGGAAAAGAAAGTTAAATAGTTGAACTATAACAGCAAAGGAGAAGATTATTGGTTTATTTTGCCTGTTTTGCAATGAGGTGGTGTGATAAAACCCTCGGGGTGCTTTTTTTTTTAAACCCACCTGCAAAAATTAGCAGATTGTTTGTCTTCTTTATCTGTGTTTCATCAGTGTTTTTGATCACTTCTATTTTGACACTGCGCAAATAAACTGATCGGAGCTGAAAAAGGCACACAGTCTCAAACTGGGTCTTCATTTACATCCGACAGTCTGACTCCTTGGGAAGGAGGATAATCTCATTCTGCATATTATTATTATAGCCCTGTTTTCAATCAGGAGTGAGAGTGAGCCTGCTGCTGGAGAGAGACACCTGACATTATTTTGCATTTGAATCATATCATGTTGGGAGCAGCAAGACAACTTCCACAACTCTTCTATTTTTAAGACGGCGCACGCAGGACTTACTCATTAGTGCACCACTGTGAGATTAGTTGTGATGACACATTTGGATGCTGAGCAAAAGAGGAAACCGTGACTGTTGCTGTCACAAACAGTAACCCTACTGATCAAATTGGTACTGAACTTTTTTGTGTGTGAGAAAAAGCTCATTTTGCCACTCTGATATCAACTTTGAGAGCTTATGTCCCTCTGCAGATCTCAAAGCAATATTTAAAAAGGAAATGAGAACATTACTATGGATCAAACTGAGACTGTGAGGAAAATCAGCCAGTGCTATGTACATTATATCCGATGATGTTTTGTGCTGTGCCACTTTACTGTTATTTTATTTAGCCAGTGGACCACAGTGGAAATAACTAACACCTTCCTGTGATGGCCCGTGGGATCAAGCATAAGCAAATTATTTTTTCTTAGCTCGTCATGCATTTTTTTTTTTATTTCCAAAATTTCCAAACAATTAAACTTTATGTTCCAAAAACAGGTGCACTGGCGGCAACAGAAATTTGGCTTCTAAGATGAAAAAGCTCCCCCGTCCCTCATCCACACTGTGACTTGCAGGTAAAACCATTTTAATAGGAGCAACATTTCTGTGCAAAGACCTGCCGCAGACCAAATGAAGATACTTTACTGAATCCCAAAAGAGAAATATTATTCTCACACAGAGTTTTCCGGGCCTAAAACAGTGAACTACGGACTCATTTTGTAACCCCAGTGTCCATTTCAGTTTTTGATTGATTCCCAGTGTGATACCTTCAGTTACAAAATTATATCAGAGGAGTAATATAAATACCAGCTTTTGGGTTTGGAAATTGCTGGCTCCCTGACTAATCTTAAACCTTTGATATGTTTTGCAGCTTCAAGACCAAAGAAAAGATCAAAGAAAATCACAACAACAAAAAAGCTAAAGGAAAAGGAAAAGGAAATAAGGGTAGAAAAATAGATCTGATTCTATTGGTCTGTCTGTCACACAACACTTCCAAACTGAGGTTTAGATCTAATCAGAGGACCAAGGAAAAATTGCTTTCTTTCTGCAACTGTTGCCCAAAAGGGGGCAAAAACTTTGGACAGGTATGTCATGGGCCACAGAAGACCTAATTAACTTTTCCAGAACTTCAGTTAAAAAGAGGGCGTGGCAGTGGGTTTGTACCACAGAAAGTCACATAACTTCCCAACGGCTTAGCAAAACACTGCCAACATTTTGATGCAAAGGTTTTCCTGGACTATGGAACAACATAATAAGTTTCCAGAGGGGGCCTTGTGGGGTGTCTCTGACTCGGTGTGTAGCTGCTTACAAGTTGACTGAAACACAGCCACACAAATTTCTGGTTGTACTCTCCACTACAGATTCTGGACCTGGGGTATTTGTGCTATTGAGTTTATTCATTTGTTTGTTAATCTGTTTGTCTCATACTGTGTGAAGTGAATGAAAAGTCTACCAACAACATTTGTGTCCACATCCAGCTGCTTCACAAGGTGCTGATCAAAGTGTGTGTGTGGCAAGATGCATCATTTGTTGGAGACAACGTGTTTACTTGCTGAACACTTACAATGAACTGCTCCACGTCCCTCTCCATGCCCACGTTTGGCAGGTCTGGCATCATGTGGGCCACCACCTTGAAGCCGGCATCCTTCGCCAGGTGGAAGGACTCGCACACCGCTCGCACCGTGTGGCCTCTGCATAAAAATAGAGTTAAGATGTAAAGCCTGCAGGGAAAACGCTCATCTATTCATTAATACATACATGCCCATACATACACAACTTCTGTATCCATTCATAGACTCACTCTGTGGTCTGTCCATTTGCTGATACCACTTCCCATCCATCCCCTCTACCCACTTGTCTATGCATCACATCCAACGCTCCCCTCGTCCCCTCTCACCTGTTGGTGTCACGCGCCACGTCCTCATAGACGCTCTGGACTCCTATTTCCAGTCGTGTGCAGCCGTAGCCCAGCATATCGCTGAGGTGGCGCTTCAGGCAGTAGTCCGGTCGGGTCTCGATGGTGATTCCAACACATTTGGTGTTACTACGCTCCGAGTACCTACAGGAGAACAGCGGCTATCTCAGTGAATTTTGTTTGCATAATGTTCTCTAGAGTGTTCTTCTTTTTGCTTTCAGTTCCCTTCCTATAATTACACTCTTGATGTTTTAAAATTCCTTAATCTCTGTAAAATGTCACTGAGCTTGGGAAGCACCAGTGTATTGCTGTGATCACTTGGCAATATGAATTTAGAGGCTGTTAATTTACTATCCTCACGGTTCATTATCTCTGAGCCAGTTGTTATTCTAAAACCACAATGTTTAGAGACACACAGCCTTGATTATTCACCTTCATAACATCTTAGATTATTCAGATATTTACTGCTCAGGAATGGTACGTTTGTCTGAGAAAACAGTAAGCTGATATAAAATATTGAATCATTTAGATGATGCTAGTGTTTCTTCAAATCTTAAGATAATTTTTAACATTAACATCATATGACCATCAGCATAAATCAACAAACTTCCACCTCTCACCCTGTGACTGAGGTCTTTCATAAACAGGCCAGGCTGCATCCTGACTCCAGTTCAACAGTTCTACAGTAATGAAACCTCTGAGGTTTCCTCGGTCAAAACCACTTGTGAAAGCAAAACCTGCTCTTTACAAAGACATTTTCACACCTTCATCTAGCCTGATCCGACCACAAACTTGTTTGAGCCATTGACTGAAATCATAAAAACAATACAATCAGCGAAAGAGGCACATCTCATCTCGCCACGTCAGCCAGCTGTCATTTTCTCCACTCCAGCTGCTCCGATGACCATTACCAGCCCACTCGCCAGCTCATATTCCGACTGATTCTGTATCTGCTGGCAGTAACTGTCCATCTTTTACAGTCTGCTGGCTGATTTACACCAATTACAGAAGTTTTTGCTCCAGGGAGGATGATCAGATTGTATGAAATGAGTCAATAAAAAGTCTATTATCTCGAGCGATTATCCCCAGGTAGCTCGCTGCTGTGATCGGATCAGACGTAGGCTGAGCACGGTGAGAAGAGACACATGTTCAGTGGGCCTCTCACACACACACACACAGCATTTTAGATACAAACTCATACAAATACACAATCATGCATATACCACAATACACACACACACACACACACACACACACACAAGGAAAAACACACAGACTGTGGCAGAGATAAGGGCTGTCCCTGAGTTAAAGCCAGAGGCACCCAAGCCTCAAACTGATTAGCTGCCACCACAATTAATGTAATCGAGACATCTTAACGAACCCTGCTGATAGCGAGGCAGGGCAAATCCTGGCAAACGCCAACTCACACCTGCATGGCTACCACCATACACACCATCGCATCACTCTTAAACATATTCGCACACTGACAGGGATAACCGCAGGCATACTTAAACGGGAAGACACAGCCACAAATGCACACACAGACAGACACACACACCCCCTGGGTCTTATCAGGCATTAGGGAAGTAAATAGGACCCACTGACAAACAAACAAAGCCTCAGTCCTGTGGAAAAAGCCATTATTTTGTTCAATCATCTGTATGACGTTCAAGCCAGCCCCTCCAACAAATGGGCATTTCTAACTTCACTCTCAATCTTTTCCAAGTCATCTAAAAAGTTGTTACTCGAATCCATATTGAGCAGACAACACGCCTAATTTCATTCGAAGGTGGCCTTACTCAGTAAGTAAAGAATCAATCGAAGTAATTGAGGAAGACTTATTGAGACGGCCTTTTATTTTCCACCTGAATTCTGAGTGAGTTTATCTGAGGACTTAATTTGTGGAGACGATCACAACTGCTTTGCTTCTTCTAGGACACTGGCGGTGCTGGGTTTGGGTGTGTTTGTGAAAGAATGCGACCAAGTGTAATATGTAATAGTGCATCAATAATCTTACAATGGGGCAAAGGTGTATATAAACAGACCACGATGCATGCGTGATGCTAGGGAAAAAACAGTTTAGGACACACTGTCTCGTATGGTAAGCCCTAATGACAGATCATTTATCTAAATCGATTTCTCTGGTGGGTGTCAATGAGCCTGGATGATGACTTTTTGCTGATTTCATATTTATAGTTTGGCAGTGGGAGCAGATATCCAGTAGTGAGGAACCACTGAGGCTCAATGAATGTGCAGGAGAGTGTAAACATGAACTGATAGAACAGCTCCCTCTGGTGGAAAGAAGCATTATTTCTAGTACACACACATGAAATTTTATGAAGCATACTGGGAGATGGGGAGTACTGTGCCTAGATGACTTACGGAGGGGGAAAATTATACCGCTTATCAAAATTCTTGGCAAAATTGTTAGTTATCTTTGAGGAGAGGCTGAGCGTGCGCACCTACAGAAACAACAACATTCAAACAACAAACTTCACAGGTGCAAGATCAAAAAGTACAACTGTGAAATGAAAGTAAAGTGTGCACACTACACATTGCTCCCAAAAGACAAAACTGCTTTAATGAACGTCTGCAGGCTACATTTCAATCAAAGAGACTTCCTTTAGGCAAGTACAAACAGGTACAGACAGCTCTATTAAAGAGACTGCAATCAATCAAAAGTACTTACACCTGTCAGGTGCCAGCAGTTATAATTGATTGTATGCATAATACATTTTGTTCAGACTCTAATTTCTTTTTCATAGTTAACTTTGCCACAAAATGTTGCTTTGCATGAGTATAACAGGCTTAAGAAACCTAAGGACAGAGAAACCAAGAAAAATACAAATTAATTAATTAATTAATTTAAAAAACTTGATTCGAAGTTTTCCGAAATGGTAAAAATAAAGGATTGCTGAGTAAATCTGCCAGTCACAGCTGGTGGTATAGAACATGTGGGCTAATATCTTTTTACATTTTAAAACCTATTTGTACTTGAAGGCCTTTTCTTAGTTGTTTTGTTTTGTCCATTCACTTCTGTCTATGTTCTTAGTCCCATTTGCTGCCATAATCATATTGCTCTTGGTTTCATTCTGGTTTGCATTGGGAAGCACTCTGCATTGTTTACAAGTGCAATAAAAGAAAGCAAACTTGCAGTATTTGAAAAACAAATCTAATCTGGCCTTCACCGGGAAACAATCTGTGTTACTTTGTGCTCTTAAAGTTGCTTATGTTTACAACGACTTCCCATGCACTGCTTAAAACTCATTTATTAACCAGCTCTTTTTCATAAATACTATATTCTTTCTCTATTCTTTCTCTTTCTCTACTATATATATTCTTTCTCTAAAACTGTTTGTATTTAATTCCTGTACCCTATTTGTGATTTTACCCCCAGTTTGGTGGTGCTACTGTTTTATTGCCAACTGGAAGGTGAAATACTTGTTCCCACAGCAGTCATTTTGACATGATATAGCATGTAAACCCAGGTGTTACTAATGACATTAATGAAGCTTTGCCAGAGCCAGGGCCCTGTGCTGCTCATGCTGGCTCACTGGAAAGGCCCTGCTACACTGACATGGACCAGAGCCTGAATTAATGTCATTGCTGACACCTGTTTACCCAGCTACTTCATGTCAAAGTGGCTGCACGCTGACCTTAGTGAGAGACAGCGAGTGAAAAGAGGATTTCCCTACAGGGGTCAAGACAGTGTGACATTATTGATCACCTGACGGCCTCGGCCACGTTGTTGGAGGTGTGTCCGGACAGGGCGTCGTGCAGGTTCCTGATGAAGTAGTCTCTGTACTCCTCGGCCAGAGCCATGAAAGTCCCGCCCATCACAATGAACTCCACCTTGTCCACACTGTGGCCCAGCTGCTTCAGCTGGAGACGACAGAGGGCAGACATGAGGTCTCTGTTTTCACAACTGATAACTGTACACTGCATTTAATTCAGAATGCACAATCTAGTTTAAAATAGTTATAATGTTGATACGAGGCTCAAAAAGTAAAGCACAATTCTTTTATTCACTGGAATAACACCACTTTTTATTGATAACCATGATGGTAAAAGAGTCATAACAAAATTCTAAGTATAATCTTACCCATAACGAGTAACCCTAACATGTGAATAAAACTGACTTCTCAAAAACAAATAGAAAGATGGCACTCAATAGAGAGCGTACCTCCACAAATGCTATGCAGATGTCAGGAAATGCCATATCCATGTCACACAGTTAACCAAATTAAACTTTTGTCAATATTAACTTTTCATGCTTTAGACTGAAGGCAATCCGTTTTATGTAACTAATTCAAACAAACTGTGGGAGGTGGATTAGGGAGTATTTCTGCTGCTGGAGTTATTCTATTTTAGTTTTTCTAGTTCATCTATTTTATGACAGGCCACACACACTACCACGCCTCCTTTTGGCCATTTGGGGTGAAGGGTAAATCAGCTTTTCGTTGCCCCATGACAAAGCATTCCATAAAATCAGACCATGTTAGATGAATCTGTTTGGAGGTTAAATGCCTTTTTGTGGTCGAGAGTTCCCACCACCACACCCCCCTTTGACCAATTAGCATGAAAAGTTGATCAGCTCTTTCTTGGCCAGTGACAAATATTTTGAGGAAATGTTTTGAGATATTCTGCTGACAAACAAACAGACAAAATGGGACCAAATCATAAACCCTGTCCAACTCATTTGGCGGCGGTGTAAATTAACTAGAGAGCACTCAGCGCATACCTCTGCCAACACAATGCACGCTTCACATGCTGGATATTCACCAAAAGTTAATGACACCCACTGCTACACCCCCTTTAGGAAAATCAGTGTGAAAAGTAATTCAGCTCTTTCTTGGTCCATGACCAACCTTTCCACCAAGTTTCATGCAAATCTGTTCATATCTTTTTGAGACATCCTGCTAAGAAACAAACAAACTGAACAGAGCGAAAACATAACCCCTGCTCAGCTCTGTTGGCAGCAGTCATGAAAAACTAAGTGATTCAGTCAGCACAGTTCAGGCTAAAATATTTCAGCATATAACTACTGCTGCTTTGATGAATGTTTATAACAAACTGCATTAGATTCATATTTCCATCAAGGAAAATAATGGCCAAGTGACGGTCAGGTCCGCTCTTTCATTTAGTGCCTCAAATCCCAAGTTCTTCTCTGGGGTTTATGCATACAGTGCTTGGCAGAGCATCCAACCAGAGAGTAAAACAATCAGGCACGCTTGTCACTTAACACTCGCTTTTCACTGAATGTGAGGACAAGCCATGATATTCATTACTGCATACTAAATCCATTATCACTGGTCATGATTTATGAATTTATGCAAGCAAAACTTACCACTTGACAGAAGCTGTTAAATGTGTGGTTTTGTAATAATAATAGCAATCTGAACCTATATAAGCTGAGCAGCCAGAACTGAAACAGACAGAGTTACACTGACCTGCTCCACCCGATGCCTGGTCTGAAGGTAGGGGTCATATCTTGCTCTGATGGCTCGCATGGACGTCGGCTATTGTAAAGAGGAAGACACATCATCATCATCCAAACTGTACACCTGCACATATGACTTAAAAAAATGTATTGCCTGATTATGCAGTAAAACCCCAAGAGCTGCTACAAATAAGAGGCCATCATGCTTTCTAGTGATAAATGTCGAATATCCACACAACAACATGCTGCTCCAAAACACTGATTATGAGTTAACACATATGTTTCTACCTCAGTTGGCCTTTGTCAGACATGCAAAAACAAATTTTACAGTTCTTATCAATTCTTACTACTATGACAAAAACGTTCATGTGGATGTCAAAGTTCAAAAGCAAGCTTTTATTAATCTGCACATCAGTGTCCAAACACTATGTGTCTCGACACTTTTTTTGTTTTGTTTTGCACAAAGTCACAATTATTGATTTAACCCTCTGAGATTACAGCAACAATACACATGAATTCTGTTTTGGTGTGGTAATACGCATTTTTAAGACTTAATGCATGCACCAACATGCAAAACAAAATCATCACAACTTAATATTAACGTGTGAAGTTTTCAATGTGACAAGTTAACACCATACGACTTACACTAACCCTGATATTAATTTTCTCTGATTATAAGAAACCTGGACAAGATATCTGGGTTATATTTGTATTTTGCAAAACAGCAATACATGTTTTCACCATATTTACTGCTTTTTGCAGTATTTGTAAGTTATTTTTGTAGTGTAAAATTTAGAACAGAGCCTTTATTTGTTTGTATAAATAATGATGCATGTACAGTTTATTAAAAAAAATCCTGAACAGAATCCATGAATACTGTGTATGGTGTAAACCGACAAAATTTGTGCCTTTTATAGATGATGAGGCAAAATAGTGTCTCACCTCATAGCCGGTATAAGACTGTGTGGAGTATTCAAAATCTGAGTCAGGTCCACCGGGACAGTAGCTGTTGGAGTAGAAATTGATTTATGAGTTACACTGAATATGGCAACGGTAAATAATTCAGCATGTAGTGATGAAAAAAAAAATGCTCCAACATAAAGGATTCACCCAAGCATTGAAAACCAATAACAGACTATTGCAATATGCTGTCTGATATTCGCACATTCATTTTTAACTACTTTCAGATCTTCTCTTCATCTCAGAGAAATTTGCCCACATGCCCTCTTGGATATACATCTGCCCCTCCTGAACATGTCTGAATTCTCTGACCAGCGCCTCTACCCTCATTTTCAGGCAACAAACACACAGTCAGGCTTTGCTCCCATCTACAGTGCACACTTTAACGTTGAAGGTGACCCAGAAGAGGGTTTTGCAGACAGACAGACGGTCACTTACACACAGATGTTGCCTGTGAAACTGATATGTGGACAGCGATGGGGTTTGCACATCACAGCGACCACTGCAATCTGGACACATGACAAGCACAGAGTTCTGTAAATCTACCTCTGATTATTCATATCTTTATTGACAAATTGACTATTAGGTATCTGGCAAAAGGACACCTTCTTTATACTTATGCGACAATGATCTGGCTTCTTTGAACTTGTATTCAATATATTAACAGTAAATAAGGCTTATGAGGCAAATGTCGGTCCAAAATACAACCTCAATGGTCATCACTGAATAATATAATGGATTAGTGAACCTTCAAAAGAGAAGTTTTCATTGTAAATAATTAAGCTGCATTATCAGCGTTTATTAAACTGAAAGCAGACAGACTAACATCACTGGTGTACTTTTACTCAAGCATGCAAGCATTTGGGAGATGTCTACTCACATGAACATGATGGTAGATTTTAATATGCTACCACTTAAAGGTAATTAGCTAATAGGTTAAGAAATGCATATCGAGAGTTTGGCTTCAATCTTAGAGAACTAAGCAAGAAAACTGGTGCCCCAAAGTGACAGAGAGGCACCTTTGGGCTACATACCCCACTGGCAGTGCGGATCGGTTTGGCCTTCAGTTTGGGCACAAGGGCACGCCGATAGTGAGGTGGAACGGCAGCGATGATGTCCACCAACCGAGGCTGGGCTGAGAGACCATACTTAGCTGAGGTTTTAGTCTTCACTCTGTTACAAAAAACAAACAAACAAAAACACAGACACACAGAAACATACTCAATTGTTAGTTTTCTTTATTTTCTGATTTGCAAGAAATTGCCATAAATAAAGAGTGGATGGCTAGTCAAGGAAACTAGTCAAAATCATTTGTTGTATCTGTGTCAGAGAGGTGTGACTGCACTTGTGTGAGCATAATAACTTTGCGAAGACTTGGCAATAATGTTAAGTAAATGTAATGATGTAATATTATTGATTACACAACTTCCCTGATCTATTAACTTACATACACATGCAAAGCAGGTCTTGTGGTACGTAAACGCATCACAGTTTCCAGGACTTACTTGTTCAGATTAATATCCTTGCCCTCCTCATGGGCCTCGACCAGCTGCTTGATGACATCCGCAATGGTCATCATCATCAGCTCGGCTCGGCTGAGATCACCTGGCAAATTAAATTCAGCACTATTTTCATCCAAACATACTAACAAAAGTATTAAAGTCCGTTACACTGGACCAGCAACTGCCCATAGCTTCCAGAAGCTTGAGTTAAATTGGCTACGTCCTGACACAAATGTAGTTTTAATCAGTAAGTAGTTATAATTAATCACTCGAAGTGGACAAAAGTTCAATATCTCAGCTTTAGAAACTGTACACATGTTTGGTTGTGGCCGCTGTCACGTTATTAGCCGCAGGCAGAGTGCACATGCAGTTAGCATTAGCAACAAGCTACAAGCAGTGTGTCCGCTTCGCAACACATTTTCAGACATTTAAAAGACAGCGTCACGGTCTTACTTTTCTTCTTTGGCTTCCCCATGTCCTCCTGTAGGCAGCCGGCTCAACCTCACTGTACTGGGTGTTTGTTAGAGAGCCGACATGTGTTTGGAAAAGTGGAGGAGTCGTCAGACGGTTGTAAACAACATACCACGTTGCGTTACGACACGGCTTCTGCCGCCCCGCAACCAAACCGTCGTAAAACAGCGTAAAGGCGCCTTTTAGTTCTTAGAGGAACTTTTAGTGACACCTGTTTATTATTTTAGCGTTGTGATAAATGAACCAAACTAGTGCCACGCTTTTATCCGTGTCGCTTTAGATCACTACGCATCAAACGGGCACGATTTACCCAGTTTGTTGCAAATGTTAAAATCTACAGTAATGGGACGGAGGAACGCAGATTTGTAATGCATGTGGATGCGTGCCGGGACGCCGCATCCGTGCGCAAATCACTTGTGCAAGTCTGTGCAGAGCGGAGCGCAACTTGGAAGCCCACTAAATCTCATGGCAAATCCCCTTAGTTCCCAGTTGACATGGCTTGACTGATCTCTGCGGGCAGTTTCAGGAAATGCAACAGGTGGAAGAGGAGCCGAGAGAATGAACCGCGGTCGGTCGTAAGTTTTTTTTTTTTTTACGGATTGGTTTCCTTTTTTTCCTGCGCCGCACTGGGACAAGTTGGCGGTCAGTAAACTACAGTGTGTGTGTGTGTGTGTGTCTGCTGTGTGTGTGTGTGTTTGTTCTTGTTCTCCAGCCATCGTTAGCGTCTCAGGCTAGCCGCTGTGTATTTGAAGGTGCTGTGGCAGCGGGACAGGGAAATAGTTGCGCACTCCGTTTGCACGGTCAGTCCTCTGCACTTGCACTTTTACTTAAGAATATAATGTACTCCGATTAGTTTTGTCCGCATTTAAGCTCATACTAGCTGTCTGGGGACGGGTTGTCATATGAACAGTGCAGTAATCAATGGAGCCAAGTAGCCATTGTGTTTATTTATAGTGTCAATTGTGTGCCATGTAACCGAGCTGGCGTTAAATGTGGACAAAACAGTGGAAAATAAGATGTTTGGCGTGTTATTGAAGTGTAATGCCACACATGGGTGATCATGATCGATGGGATTTCCCTGTTTTTTTTTTGCCCCTTCATTCATTTGCCACAGATCAGCTGGCACCATGGATGACAGCAGCCTGAGTGATTCCAATGTAAAGGTCGCCGTCCGGGTCCGACCAATGAACAGGAGAGGTGAGTCATGTAACACAAGCCCAGTGACAGTCCTTTACTTCAGTTTCCTGAGCTGGACCTTTTCCACCGCACGGCCAATCGGGGTGTTTTGGTCAATGCTGTCCCTCCCTTTTCTCCAAAAAACAAAACAAAAAACAAAAACAAAAACACTGTTTCTGTGACATTTGCCTCTGTATAGGTTTGTGCAGTCGGAGCTTAATTTGTCATTTGGGTGGGAGGTTTCGACAAACAATAGAGGCTTCATTCCTGTGTTTTACATAATTAGTTTTTCCCCCCTCAGGCTCTGAAGAGACCCATTTTGCACTGCTGTTGAAAAGTGAATGTTGGCTATTTTGGCAGGAGTGCTGTGGGAATGGAAATAGAAGAAAAAAAAAACACAGAATGGACAGTGACATTACCTCCAGTCAAAATTGCGAGTACAATGCATGTGCAGTCATGTATTTACCCTTTTTTACTGGCATAAATAATTCTCAACAACAGCTGAGCAGCGGAGAAGCTTTATGCCTTCTTTTTCAGATTGACTTTTTTGAAACCAGGACAACAGCTTTGATTTACAACAACTGAAAGTGTTTTGGAAAATCTCCCTGTGCATGTATCCTCACCCTGCTTGTGACAGGAAGTTCCTGTACTGTCTCCTCCTTTATTTTCCTTGTAGGTGGGAATGAGGAAGGCAAGGTCTGACAGGGTCTGATCCTGCTTTTCCTTACTGACTGGTTAGAGAGTCGTGAACTGGTCTTTGTGTTTGCACAGGCAGGGCATGGATGAATCATCAACAATAAAACTATTTCCTGCTTCTCCATGGCTGTCGGTGTTGTGATCACGAGGAACTGGCACACACACAGTCTATGCCACCTGTTTTTCTGTGATGAGAGCTGTGTGTGACTACTTAGGAACCGTATAATGACAGTGGCAGTCCAGCATAGTTTGCTGTTGCATAATGAGTTTTATAAACTCAGTCATGGTAATAAGATCCCCTATGCAAGGGATATTTCATATATTTCTCACTTCACAGCTCTTTTTCAGTGCTGTAAAGTGCTAAATGAAGCACCCACTTACTTTGAGTCTGCAATCAGCCCTAAAGGAGACAAATGTTTATTTCTTAAGTATTGCCATTGTTCAAAACAGATCCATAATTCACTTCCCTGTGTTTGTTGACCTTTTTTTCAAACCAGAAAAGGATCTGAGCACAAAATGTGTGGTGGAGATGGAGGGGAACCAGACAGTTTTGCATCCAGCCTCCGCCAACATGAATAAAGGAGACCCCAGGTAGGCACCACAGAGTGGAGCACAAAGTACTTTACATGAACATCTCCATTTTGCAAAACCTTTCAGCTTCTTAAAAGGGATTAAACGTCTTATTGGCAGCCCTGTTTTTGCATTTTCTATTGAATCAGTATTAGTAGTTTGGCTTGATGTGATGCTCATGAAACATTTTCAGGTGACTGCAGTAAGATAAAAAAAAAAAACAACCTAAAATGGGAGGTGTGTGCGGGATACTGATTTAGTGCAGTTTGTTTGAATCTGCCTTACAATGCTCTGAGTGCATTTTTAGCATGGCTGGTCCCAGTGAGATTTAGAATCTAACTCTGGCTGAGTCAGTGCTGCGCTCGACCATTTGAGCTGCTCGGCTCTGCAATGAATCACTGCGGCCGAATTGCTCCATTTTAGTGTTTGTTAATGCAATTATTATTTTTTGCGTGGACCATACCTCCTCCTACACTGTTTTGCTGTATTTATTACTAAGAGACAATGCACAGTGAAAGGTATTACTCCATATGTTGCAATGAGATAGCACCCTTTCCCTAGTCCTACACTGCTCTTTATAGGTAGCACTTGTCTGTACAGGTTGCATCATCCACACATACCTCCTCCTTGTAGGCTGGATCTCCTGAGGTTATGAAATGATTCCCTAAATCGTTTCCATCGTGCGTGTCTGTGAGTGCTTTTGCGTGTAACATGCACATGTATGTAGGTGAATTCCTCGAGCTTATTTCGGATGGGGCTACTTGCAGCGCAGTGTGTGCAGATTATAACTAACCTGTCTGGTTAGCGGCCAGCTTCACGTGGAGGCGGCACTGATCCAAGTGTCACCCCTCCCTCCTTCTTTCCCCTCCCTCCCTCACTCTCTCGCTCCTTCCTGCACTGTTCTTTCTTTACAAAGGGTGTGTCTGCGCCAGCTCAGTCCTGCTCAGAATTTTAAAAAAAAGTAGGGCAGGGCAATGTCAAGATTGGTTTAATGTAATGCTTATCAAAATACGCATAAGCGGTGCATGCTTAGAGAAAATGAATTTAAACCCGCAACGCCTAAAAAGGGCACATGGCATTACAAAGCAGGACGGTGAAACATGACAGGTGTCGTGCCTGCTCCCAGTGTGTGTAGCGAAATCTGCGTTAATCTGGTTAATCATTAGTACAAAGTGTGGAAAAAATGCGCCACTGAGTGTGTTGAAGGCCTCACGTCTGACTCACGGTGACATCATTATATAGTCCTCCTTTCTCCTCCCAGCGTTGAGGCCGCCAGTGATTTGGGGCAGTGCAGGTGGGCTGCTCCCAGGGGGGGGTTTGTGCCCCTGCTCATGTGACCTGCTCCAGTAGATAACCCTCAGGTCAGCCCCCTGCAGACATAAGAGTATGAAGCCCTGTCTTTGTAGCAGGAGAGTTTCATATTTCAGAGGTTTCTTATACATTCTGCTGTATGTGTCTGTGTGTGTACGCACCCATGTGTGTGAGTGCGCGTCTTCTGCCCTGACACGCTTCAGTGTTCAGCTGCGGCATGCTCCGTGTTTGGGGCTTGATGTCAACAGGTTTTACAGGCTCCACGCAACCCAGACAAGTATTTCCATGATACCAGTACAGTAGAACTTGCCTGCTTTGTATTGGGCTGGTTGTGTGTGTGTGTGTGTGTGTTCAGGTTGGGGGAAGGTGGGAGACCTAAATAAGCAAATAACTTGTTACCTGAATGATTTGGTGAGAATTTGAACAGCCATGAAACAAGCCTTTGAAGAGGATCATACTGGTGTTTTTGTATGATTTAACCAGCTTGCTACA
>OMLB01026097.1:0-49888 GCA_900302555.1 Myripristis jacobus
ACACATGTAAGTGCTATATTTACTTATTCATGTATTAAATGAAAAGACAGACAGACAGACACACACACACACACACACACACACACACACACACACACACACACACACACACACACAGCATTGAGATGAATCTGTCAAGGACATGAAAATGTGCTTGTAGTGTTATGTGCAGTCATTGGCAACAACTGATTGTTTTTCTTTAGCCTGTTTTTTTTTCTGTCCTCAGTGAACCTAATAAGAGTGCGAAAATGTAAATCTAAATGGAAAACTGACTAGACACTACAACCAGCCGAAACATTATTGCAGTAAGTCCCCCCTGGGACTCCTGCTTAACTCTGTTAAGACTAAGGAAGCATGCCATTAGCTAGTAGCTGACAAGAAACTACCTAAGTTATCAGGGTTATTTAGCTTAGGACCACTAGGCGTTCAAGTAACAGTTTTGGAGTAAATTGACCATGCATTACCTTGTGATTTTATTTAATGACACGCTCATGAATAATCCTTAAAATGGGAACTTACACTCTGTGTAAGCACAGTTTGTGCTCTAGAGTCAGCAAGTATGAAGCACATTTTTTTTCTTCTTCCTTTTTTAAAGCCCCTGCCCCTGTTCTCTGAGAGAAGCACCCTGCACTTTATATTAGATTATGAAAATAACCTGCAAAACTTCTCCTCACAAAGAGCACTTTAGAACTGACAGGGCAAAAAGGCAAAAGGTTCAAGCCTCCTTTAGACCAACCTGTGCTTGAGTTGAAGCCTCTCAATCTGGGAACATTTCCAAAGCCATTTTTTGGGTTCTAGGGCTCCATCAAACAGATGCTGTCCTGTCTAAATGTTCAAAATTTTGGATGGTCTTCTCACACATACAGGCATAAAATATCCTTGAAGCAAAACAATGAATCCTATAGCAATACTGAGGCAAGAAATTGCAGCACAGACATCAAACAAAGGGTCAGGTGGTGGTATCATTCTTTTTATATGCTTTGCCTGGATATCTGGGGCTGTGACCTCAGATCAGAAATTTTTACAGTCTGTCAAGGCATCCATCCATGAGCTGAAGCTGAAATGCAGCTAGGTCACAGTGTAAAACCATGACCCATATAGCATAAGGGCCAGTCTGCATCAGAACAGTCAAACAACCTGAAATTTAAAGCTTTGGAATGGTTTCCAAAAAAATCCACTCAAAACTACACTTTGAAATGTGTTGGCATAACTGAAAAAAGAAGTTTATACTTGACGCTGCACTACTGTCAGTAGGTTGGAAGAGGTCTGCGTGAAATGGTGAAGGCCCACGTCCTCATGGTGCTGTTGCAGTTTATTGCTGCTGCAGGTGGTGTAACCTGTTACTGAATTAAAGGGGCCAGTTGCTTTTCACCAAGGGGCATTGAGTGTTGTATAACTTTTTCAGTAAATAAATGAGTGTAAAAACTTTTGTTGTTTGTGCAGTCAAGCTCCTTCTTATCTAGTAATAGGATTCTGTTGAAGTTCTGATAACATTCAGATGCAAAAATATTCAGGAAAATCTGGCAGGGGATGATACCTTTTCATGGCACTATAAGATAGAAGGATCTTACTATAAATTGATAACAGAATGATAAAGGAATTTTCTTTAAAATTAAGCACTGATGATGTCTGATTTACTCTGATCTTGTAGCCATATGAATGCAAATGTTCTCACTGCAGGGGGCTGCGGGGATTCAGACAGCAATGTCACCTCAGGTGGTGTGAATCACTGAGCGCCTGGGTCCACTGATAAACACAGAGCTGATTGTCATTGCGTGGAGGCAGTCATGAGCACACACAGTTGCAATCCTGCATACAAAGTTTTCAGACCTTGTACTTATCGAAACGATTATTAAAGCATGCAACAATTATTAAAGACACTGTTGTAAAAGCAGTTAAGAGCACATGGAGTGTGGTCGACAATGATTTTGATACTGTATGACCAAGTGGATATGCACAAGTCTTGTGAGGAGTATAAAGGGGTAAAAGCAAAAACATGTTTACTGCACATGTAAAGGTTAATGTATTTAAAAGTAGCTCTGTGTCGTGTGTGTGTGTGTGTGTGTGTGTGCAACACAGTATCCTAAAAATTACGTTCCCATACAACTAAACTGCATTCTCGATTACATTTAGAGGGAAACATATTTTGTTGTGGAGTAGGTTTTTTTCTGACGTACCACAAATTTGTTTCTAATCAACATATCTGGTTCCCGTACAACTAACCTGCAACTAACCTTGTTAGGTTTAGAGACCAAAACCCACTTGGTTAAGGTAACATAACATTAGCTACAAGCAAACGCCACTGTCACTTGACACAGGACTCCAACTCAGGGTCTGTGGCGTGAAAGTCCTGTTGATTGACCCATCTGCCACCCTGCCTTCCTCTGACAAGAAAGTGGAAAGTGTGTGCATATGTGTCTATTTGTATGATGTAGGGCTGCACAATATTAAGGAAAAAAATGTTGTTTTTCTCCCCTGAATAATATCAATGTGATATCGCTCTAGAGCTGCTTCTTGTTGTAGTTCTCTTTCTTATTGAAAAAAAAAATGATGTATCATTGCTGGCTGCCCAGCTGTGCCAGGGCATCTGTGGCACCTTTGATCTTGGCAGCCAGAAACAAATGAAGGTGATGGAGCTGACATATGAGAAGTTGCTCTTTTTTGAAGATTTTGAAAGGACTGCAAACAAGTACCTGGGATAGGTGATTTGCATTTTAGGCAAGTAGGTGAAGCATTGCTGCAGAAACACAAATAGACTTAATTGATCGCAGTTATCATTAGAAATTGAATGACTGATTCATTTAACCCATGATTTGACAAACATGTCTTTTAGTATATGGGAATACAAGGGTGACGGCTTAGGTTTTTACAATAAAATGGTTCATACTCTATTTTACAAGAAAAAAAAAACAGGTTCATTATGTTTTCCCTGCTCTTTTATGACTTGCTGTTGTCTGATAAAGCACGAAAGAAAGAATAACATCTGCATATGGTAGCACTTGATAGCACACTGTTGGGTGCTCTACAGCCAGTGTCGAAGTCCTTGAACGCTCGCAGCTGAAAATGCTTTCCTTCCTAAGAGACACAATTCCGTTTGTAAGTGGATAATGATCGCTGACAATGCACAATAAGGGCAAATGAATTGTTTAGAATATATTTTTTTTATGGTTTACAATTCTGACTGTGGTTATTTCAAAGTGAAAAGGCAAATGAGGGTAAGGATAATTCTTTATTGAAAATAGAGATTACTGATAAAGACAGAGGTATTTGGCGATTAGACTTAACAGGGAGATTTTCAAGGGGCAATAGCTCCAAGCAGCTGCATAATAAAATCCCCCCATTGAGGCTAGACACTAGTGGCTAATGACTGGCATGCTGAGGAATCCGTGAAGACGTTAAGGTTATGGGCAGGAGGAGCTGCCTGCACATGCAAAGCACAGAGAGAAAACCTGCTTTTTGTAAGACAGCAGTAATATAAGGTGCTTGGTAAAAGTTTGATCGAGGTCTTTTGCTGTACTATTGGATAGATGTGAACAGCTGATCTAGCTTCGCTGATCAATCACAGTATGGGAAATTTTTGAGCATGTGTGAAAAAAATGAATGGCAGGCTTACTGTGTCAAAGAGACATCTATGGTGTGTACAAAAATGCTACAGTGAGTTTTTGAGACATATATTGTTTCACTTTAAGGATCATTGCTAATTTAAATACATAGGGTTTACTGTGTACTGTGAGATACAGTAATTCATAGTACTACAGTAAACAGTATGAGTTTGATATAGGTTGCCCATTCCAAGAAAGCACAGCTGCATAGCAATGTTGTCATTGTTTATGATATAATAAAATGTGAATATTAAATAGGATAGAAGCCAAGGGAGACGGAAAAGTTTACGACGATAGACTTGGGTAGACCTGTAAGATGAAGCTATCAAGTGTTGTTTTGAAGGTGAAAATGATCCCAGAAATTTACTAACTTTAGACTTTAAGTGCTCTGCCAAATAACATTCATCAGAAATCTTTGGTAACCCTGCTTAAAGCTGTTTTATTAGAAGACCCGTTTCCCCGGGCTTTGGCAGCATCAATTATGTCCAATCCCTCTAATACATTGCATGTGAAATATTGGTTTGACACCGGGTCCTCTTAGGTGTAACTGAGCTATTTAGTAACACTGACAGCAATAATTCCACTTTGTTAAGTCTCTATACAGTATCACCTTCAGTGCAAGCAAAGCGAGGGCTCATTTTATGCTTTACAAAAGAATCAGTGTTTCGTGCCACATGATTTCCAACAATCCATGGCACCCCGGGTCGATAGTCGTTTCTTTTATCAGTAATTGACACCGTGGGGGAAGGGAGATGGCATTCTCCCACATTAGCAGCTGGATGTCATAACATATCATAAAGCAGCCTTTTAACCTTGTCTGAACTTATCATGGCACCAATTAGTCTACAGAAAATGAAGGCCACACTACCAAGGATGTAATTCATGCTCATCAGCAAAAGGGCAACATTCCTCGTTATTCTGGATACACACAATCTGTGGGGCCTTCTGAAAACTCCAGGGCAACATGAGAGTTGAGGAAGCTGACAAAGAGCAAGAAATAATTGTATATGCCATGTCAGAGCAAAATGACAGTGACGAGGGCATTATCTTAATCATTCAATGCCAACACAATTACCCTAACTCTATTGCGTAATTTCTCTTGCACCAGCTCCTGTGTTTTTTTTTTAAAATAGAATATAATGTTAGCTCTCTTTCTGTTTCTCCCTCCCTCTTTCCCTCTTGCTCTCTCTCCCAACAGGTCTCCACAGAATGGAGCGAGAATGAACAGAGAGCGGCTTAAAAAAAAGCATGAACTGGAGGTTTATTGAGGTCATCTGCTTCCTGTTTATATGGGACCATATAACAGTTCAGTCTTCCCGCCAGGACCCATTGGCCACTGAGCAACATGTCACCAAGCAATATGATTGGCTCATCTCTGACCGTGGACCTTTCCACCACTCTCGGAGTTACCTCTCCTTTGTGGAAAGATTCCGCCAAGGATTTACAACCAGATATAAAATTTATAGGTGAGTTCACTTTCATCCTGCATACTGATGCCGCACAGGGTTTTAAAGACGCTCTGCTTAAGTTGCTTTGAGGGTTTGGTCACCAAAACCTCATCATGTTTTTATTTTTTATTTTTTATTTATTTATATATTTATTTATTTATTGGCATGCTACAGGTTTAAAGGAGTGTTTTTTTGTTGTTTTTTTTTCCATTTAAGCTTCCAGACTTAATGAGATGATTGATTGCATTTTCCTATCGAGAAACTTTTCGATCTGTTATGAAAAACTAGTCTAACTTTGCAGCCTTTGAATCTTGATTGCGCTGAACTAAGTGTGTTATTAAAGTGTGCTATTAAAAGGCATTGTTCACTTATCATGGTCATTAGCCAATACTATTGAGCATAGACAGCTGCAGTGTACTTGGCTGAGAAGTACTGTGCCAGTACACAAAGTCACTGTCCTCTGCATATTGTGTTAAAAGTTGCACAGTTTAAACAGTGGAGAACATACACCATTTGGCAATCGTATAAAACACATTTACAGTGGCACTTACCAAAGTTACTGAAAGTTTAAATATTCTTCAACTTTCCAACTTGCAAAATAATGGAGTCAGCGTGCAAAACAATCGGAAAACCTATATGATTATGTCAGCATCGTGATAACTAGCTCTTTGTGATGTGGTTTACATTTGATATGGAAAAACTGTTTCCTACTGAGCTCACAAATTAAAATATGATTTCATGAGTTGTTCTTGATGCCTGCACCCCAGGTAGGAACTTTTTGTTGCAGCACAAAAATCTGGAGCCACTTTACTTTTTGTGGAATTCTGTCTGCAAAAATGCCTACCTGCACAAAAAAACCCAAACTTTTACTTTATATAGATGTCACATTTTCCGAACATTGTAGCGCAGTTACTCGAAATGGCCAGTGAAAGTCTTGCTATTTTTGTGCCCGAGCACTCAGTTTTACATGACAAGAAGCAGGATGATTACCTCAACACAGAGGTAAAAGCACAGCACCTGAGTGGAACAGAGCAGTCATTGCACTGTCTGGCCATTTGGCAAGTACAGCATAAAATATACACCATGGTTAGCTGCAATGACGAAAACCACAGTGACAGCGCAAGTCAGTAGGGGCGTAAAGTGTGTCACAGCCGCTTGAGAACTGTGTAGACGTGTTGCCTGTGGCTGTAGTTATTAATTAATAAAAGAACTGATCAGAGATGGTGGAGGTACCCCCTGCTACTCAGCAAATTTCCCAGCGAGAAATAATCTGACTGTTAAAAAAACATCAGATGTCAAACGGATGAGGGAGGGGCCAGCAATACTACCAGCCAATCGCCAGCTTGGCTTCAGTAATGAATGAATGTTTCTGAAATTACTTGTTTGATCCTTTGTCCAAGAGCCCTGGACAATGAATTACCTATTTGGTAATCTATTTATTGGATTGCCATGAAATTTACAGCATTCATTTTGGATGAAACCTGTCAATTTTATCATGAAAAATTGCCTAAAAAAGATGATACCCCCCTCCTTTAAAAAAAAAAAAAAAAAATGCCTGATGGACACCAGCTGAAAGAGACATTATCTCAGACCCAATCTGTCTAACAACTCTTAGCCCCCAATGGCAGCAAGATTGCTTTTCGCTGTCTTGGTCCCTGCTGCAACTCCTGTCATGTCAATGAGTCAGCGATTTGCCATAATTTGGTTTATACAGTGGGCTGAAGTTAACTTAGCAGTACCATGGCAACAGCACACACAAAAATGGCCACCACCTCCAACATCCTGGAATGTTGATTTGACAAGTTCTGTGGCTAAAAGATAATGTATGGCTGGTAATTGCCCAAAATCGTGGGTACAGGGATGATGGTAAATACTGGAGCTGAAATATGGTGCCTACATGCGAGCGCTGTGCCAGTGAGATGACACCACATCAGCAACTCCCACCGCAACAAATAAGCAAATGCCAAGTGACTAATTGGAAGAATCAGACAGATTCCTGTTTGGCTTCTAAGTGCTGGGGCTGGTGACTGGTCTGGAAGCAGAGTATAATAAATGAAAAATTTAATTATTTGCTTGCTTCCTGAGCTGAGTGATGACTTCTCACCCACCTGGCGCTGCTTTTTCCCAGTCTCTGTCCAACAGACACAGATGCTGAATGCATCTGGTTAGCGGTTCCCTCACTATCTGGCCAAGCCCAGTCAGTGTACAGACTGAGCTCATATGTAAACAAAACTGAGAATAAAAGGAGGAATTATTTTCCAAAAAGCAAAGCAACAAAAAAAACTTCAACAGCTGTAAACTGCAAGACATCGCATTACATCAGGGCAATAATCAGAAAACCAAATAAAGCCAACTAACACCGAATGCAAGGTGACATTGGCTAGGGTTATTCTATGTCATTTCATGTGGCTTATATTGTATTTCTGATATCTAATTACATTACAGGATGCATACAGGATGCATACAGGATGCAAGTGGCAAACTGGACAAGCACAAGTTGCAGTTAGGTTGCACTGATGTTCCACTGGTATTAAATGTTAAATTCTCTGCAAAAACGATGGAAGATGGTGGTTGGAAGGCCTGTGGCAGCACTGAAACCAGGTGTTAGCGTGGCTTACGTAAATGTAGCACATGTAGAGGGCATGCAAATCCTCATGGACAATGTATCCCACTGATGCTTTGTTCACACCAAACAAATGAGCAGTGCCACCATATCAGGAGCTCATGAACAACCACTGGAGCACAATAGTCACATAAATGGGTTGACGGTCAAGGCAAGGCTGCAGGGACACAAAGGTAGGCATTCACTAATACGTGCATTAAAAATTAATAATCCAGTCGGAATCTGTGAAGGCGTGGACAATGTAGGCCCACCTGTGCTGGCTACATTCGCACACCCATGCCATCCTCTCTGCTGAAACAGATGATGCATGCAGGAGCACAATAGTATCATTAAAAGCACACCCCCATAGCTGCCTTCTCATTAGTGCACTTCTTGCACAGAATATCTCCACTACTCAACATTTTTTTTTTTTTTTTTTAGGATTATTTTGGCATTTCTGCTTTATTAGACACTCACAGTGGAGAGGACAGACAGGACCGAGAGAGGGGATGACATGCAGCAAAGGGTCTGAGCCAGATTTGAACCCTGTCCGCTGCGGTTTAGCCTTATTATTATATGGTACGCGCTCTACACGATGAGCCACACGGGCGGCCCAGTGCTCAACATTTTTAATAAAGGAAGATGGTCTCACGAGCGCTGAAAACCACTGCGGTGGCCCAGGAATGTCTGTTTCAATTTGTTTTTTATATGTTGTACAGGATAATGAAATCCGGTGCAATCACACATTTTACACATTTGACAAGTGTGAATTCAAATCATATCCGGCCTGGTGAGATCCGACTGCTGAATTTCTTTCTTTTAACTTTTTTATTGCGCCACAACAAAATTACTACATAAAGTACCACAGGAGTACCACAAACTTCCAAAACAGACCTTGACAAAAAAAAAAATACACAGAAAACTCACACATTAAAAATATGACATTATGACACAGTTGTAAAACAGATCATGACAATTAAAAAGGGACACAATAAACCAGGACATAATAAACAAACACAACACTAAACTCCAGGGTTCTACATCATTGATTTTGTCGAGACGCATGAGCTATCAGATACATTCAGAATAAATAAATAGATAAATTAGAATGAAAATAAAAGTAAATACATTTTTTTTATTGGAAAAAAGAGTAATTACAATGATTGAAGTCTATAGATAATTCAGATTAAGAGACTGCCATATAAATGTACACAGCAAACCAAAGCCTGGCTTATTGAACTGGATACAGGATAAATCAAGGCATTATGGGTACTGGAGTCTTTGTTGTTATCACACCATAACCGATGTTCAAATGGTTATAATTTCTTAAAATCTCAACATGTCAGCATGTGGCTATCAACATTTCCCTTAGCGTTGGACTATTCATTTATAAAATGCCTACACCCAGTTAAAATTTGATCTGGTTAGTTTGATCTGGGATTTATAACAAAAAAAAAAATAAAAAAAAATAGTGGAAAATATTTAAGAGGACACTTTGCTGACTTTTAACTTTATCTCCATCTAGGCCTATGTTAAATTGGTGTAGAGAGTGTATCCTGCTGTGCGTGCAGTTTTAACTGTTCTTTTGTCTGAAATCCTCTGTTTCCCTGGCTGCTCTCACAAAGATTTGAGTATTACTGAATTCAAGTTCAGCAGCGATGTTAAAATTAAGAGATGATGTGTCATCAGGAGCCAGGTCTGATAGTTGACATGCTCATCTTGTCAAGTTCGAGTTTAACTAGCTTTTGTTCATGTTTGAGTTTTTGAACATTAGACATTATGCTTTTCATTTGGACATACCATTTGGATTTCATTTCCTCTTTTGCTGGATTGGATCGGTAAGTTGTTTTAATGTTTGTGACAGGCATTTACTAAAAAAGTTGCTGTTTCTGTAAAGCCTTTCTATGGTTGCTTTTAAATGATCCATTAATTTATTTTTTTTTATGGTATTTTTATACTACTGTGCTTTTTTTTTATCCAGTCCAGAGTCCACAGTAACTATAATTTTGTTCCGCCTTCCACTACCTCTATCTTGAGTCTTCCTCTCATAGCCATTGTCTATCGTTAGCTGGTCTTTTTCAGAATTTGTGTTGTTTGCTGCTGCTTGTTCGACAGCTGTGTCTTTGTGATTGTATTCTACAGCCTGCCAGTGGCCATGGCTCGGTTTGGCTCGTAGTGTGATGTCATGCGTGTGGGTTGATCCGACATATGGCTGTGTGGCCGTATGTGGCCACCCAACATCACTGGATGTCAAACTGTGTATTTATTTGTTTTCTGTAATATTTATCTGATAATATATCCTTGGTTGCTTGCCCCACTAGTGTAATCTGTCTGACCGGTTTATCCTTCATCTGGCTGAGGCTTGCGCACATTATTCGTAAAATCCATCCACCAGCCATGGTACTGAAATAACGTTATGACTCAACATTGTTTGCTACCTAGGGCTACTCTTTTATTTTGCTATATTTGGATTAAATGTTATGTGTAAGAGAAAAGGGAACCACTTTTGTCATGCACAAATGGAACATGTGTGTGTGTTAATGTCCTGCCAGAGATCTATGCACAGTCTAGACTACACACAGATTTCCATAAAGACCGATAGTGTGGGGGGCCTTTGAAGATCACGGGTCACGGGTATGGGCAAGACACACAGTGGTTCTGCTGTAAGGCAACACAGCACTTCCCAAACCCCAAAACTTTACATCCACAAGGGATTACTCAAGGGATTAAATGTGAAAATCTGAGACCAAGAAAATAAAACCACCAGAGCTAATGTATGTATATCAAGTGCCTGCAAATAGTCAGCCAAGGCTGCATGGAAATTGAAACTGTTTGACACTGCTACCCCACCATCTGTTCACTTGTAGATGACTTGCTAATCATCGCCGCTCAGTCTGCATTGTGGGGGTGTATTTTTTTGCTGTATGGTCAATTCAGCAATCGCGTCAGTGTTGTTGAACTTGCTGTAGGGGAACTGTGAATGTCTGTACAATAATATATCACATTTTGCTATAAGCTCAAAGCAAAGAGCGTCCTCTTGTCTGTATTGTCACTGTTCTTGCATATAGTATACCTGCCTTTAGTGTGACAGGCAGGTTACACGCATGAAAATTTATATTATTTGCCACTACCACTCTAACAAACAAAACAGAATGTGAGTGCCAAAAATGAGCCCAAGAAATAATACAAGGCAAACTAAGAATTACCACAAAATAACACGTCATCCAAGTGTCACTGAGTGTCATCTAAATTTACAGTCAAGTCTAACGTCTTGAATGAGCTCAACTTGACCAAGTCTCAGATGACCGAGTCCTTGCCTTGGTGTTCCACAGCTGATCACACTCACAGTGACAGTAGTGAAGACACAACATAGCCTGTTGACTGTTTATTCAGTATTAAAGCAGCTCACTTTTAATCAGCCTAATCAAGTCTCTAATGGTTCCCCATCACCATGACTGATGTTAAATTAGCTCCTGAAAACAGCTGACACAACAGCTCTTTTCAGCTCTGGTATTAATATTGCATAGTGGACGCTTGATTATAATAATGGAGTCAGAAGTTATTATGAAGTGTCACTATTTGTTGGTGACACTTCATAATAATCATCATTAATAAATGCTAAATTGATAGTTAATTAAACTGTAGTTAATAGTTATTTTAGACTACAGACTATTTATATAGACTACTTATTAATAATTTATTGCTGCACACATCATAACATTTTATATACTATATTAAGTATTTGTTAATGAGACATTGCGAGACAATATCTCGAGGTATCCTACCACCAAAAAAACTGTCCGACATTCTGTTTTAAATGTGATGTGATTGTTGAAAATGTGCACACTTTGTCATACAAAAGGCAATCCTTGATTCAGCTGTCAGTACATAACTTTAATGTTTTCCTCCATCATTAGCAGCTGTGATGTTTTGCTCCATTATTGGCACCAAAAAGTTTTTTTGGCGTGCTTTAAGTGCAGAATATCCACCATTTATTTCCCTCTGTCACTTTGCATTGCAAATCTCCTCACAGCTGACTGAGAAGGGCTGAGGTAGAGAGAAATTATGGCAGGGAAGTTCCTCTCACAGAGTGATGTGCTTTGATTTTCTTGCACTTACTCTTCAGTCTATGGTCTCCAAGTTAGAGAGAGAGGAAGACAGAGTAAGAGATTTGTTTGTTACATTCATTTGGCATTACTTTCACTGGCTGTCCTCTCTCTCCTTAATCTCTCTGGGTAACTTGCCACAGCCCCTGGTCCCTAGTGGCTTCCCTGCCTTGATATTGTCATATGAACAGTAAACAATACATTTGCATAATGTGTAGCTTGACACAGTGGGATCTTGCACAGAGGCATGAATCTCAGAGGCAGAGCTTTTGAAACCAATTTCCACAGACACTTTGTGTGTAGCTTGTGATGCTGAAGTGATTTATAACAGCAGAGAGTGTGTTTGCATGTTGGAGAGTGTTGGTGGTGGGGTTGCAGGGCCCAGTTGACTCCTCTTGTTTTCCCCTCACACCATTAGTTGCATCAAATTCAGCCATCAATGCAAGATATCCCTTTTGCTTATGACAAGACAATACAGTGTTGCATAAATACTGTAAAACATATGATGTGCTTCTCATTAAAAATTAAAGGTGAATATATACAGTCACATCTGTCAGACATCTACAGAACTGTCAAACAAAACAGATTTGCTCATCTGTCAAGTTCATGGAAGGATAAAGTTGAAAGCTGTGATTGTTCTACACGTCATGCAATTTACATTTCTGCTTTGCAGTGCATGAAGGTGTTAGATGATGGTTTTCAGCATGACAAAAGAGTAGCTTAGTAAATATTTAATCATGACATGTAAGGTAGGGGTGAGAAATTGTGTCTATCTATTGTAGAAGGATCAATGCAGGTAATTTGTTCTGTTATGTGGATAAAAACGGTTGAAAAAAAATCTTATGTTTTGAAAAGCAAACACTGTTCTTGCAGAGCCCAGGTTCAGTGCTTAGAGGGCACTGCTGCTGTAGTAAACCGCAGCAGGTGTATGTGTGTGTGTGTGTGTGTGTGTGTTTTAGGAATTTTCATTTGCTGATTTATGACCTGTGTAGTTGCTTTTAATGGTTCTCTTAATGTTTCTAGGGTTATGATTTATGGTGTTATATGTTTCTTGTTGTATGTCTATTTAACCTGACTATACAACAAATTTCCCAATTGGGAAAGTGATTTTATTGCATAGCATTTCATTGTAAAGGAACCTTAAACCCCAAATATTAATTATTGTGCCCAGTTTAAGGAGATCATGTTGCTGGTTCCAGCCAAAAGGTTCATAGCATGTCTCTCCTAATTCAGTTTTCATATGGGGGTTACAAGGAATAATGCATAATGGGTGTAGACTGTAAAAGAACAAATATAGGGAGGTAGCTTTTCTTGTTGTGCTTTGTATAAAAATAAAGAAATAAATAAAATAAGGCAGTGATGTTCCCTCCATACACTAAGTGAGGTCAGGCCAGCTTTCTCATATATAATGCAGTGATGAGGTCTGAAGCTGTCACCACTAATAAATCTGAGTGCACTATGATATACTGCATCAAGTAACTTAAGGGCAACAGCAGATGCAGGCATGTAAATTACATCTGCATGATCTTGTACGGCTAAAAAATGCTGCATTCACTAGTTCTATTTTAGAAGACCTCACTAAAAATGTTTGTTTCGATCGAACACGCAGTTTAAATGTTATTTATTTATTAATTTATTTATTTTATACCAATTCTTGGACGTGTATTCAAATGGTAAATTTTCATCTTCCTGCGTAGAGCATTGTGTTCTCTGTATTACATTGTCCATAGAACAAATTTTAAAATTTCCACACCATTTTTCTTTTGATTCATTGAGTAGCATTGGATTTGGATTGAAATGGAATGGAATGGTTGAGCTCACCATACACTTAAGATCAATTAGTGCTTTCTGAATGACAGTAAGTGAGGGTATAGATGAGTAGATGATAAAGTCGTCTGCATAAAAATGAGCTGTTAGTAAGCAGATAAACAGGCAAAAACGACTAGTCTGGCACAATCATAGTCTGATTTTTTTTTTTTTTTCTTATGTTCACTTCACAGAACTGTCTTGGCACTGTTGCATTCAAACTGTTTGGAAAAGGGAGAGCAGCCACAGGTGTTTACAAAGAACTCAGTAGCAGATGATTGGATCAACCATCTGTCTATCATTAGCTAACTTGCCCAATCAGACAAATGAGCCGCAGAAACAGTATGAGAGCACTGAAACAGAAACTGTTATGATGAAAGCATACTGGTAAGCATATTGCTAGATGGTCAGCATATTAATACAGAATTTATGTCTTTTCATAAGGAAATTTTACACTGATGTTCTGTTGTTGCTGCTTTCCCAAGCAGAGCACTGTAGCTTCTCGCTGTGGTCAGAGGTATCAAAAGTGTTTGATGAATGAATAAATCTAACTAGATGGTGCTCACTTTTGTCCAGTGAACAATCAGTATCATTGACCACTCTACAGGCTGCAGACAGAGTGCAATGACCAGGCCTAAAGTCTGACTGATTCAACATGCGATGAGCAGCCAGGAATGAATAAACTTGGTCATTGATCATTCATTCTAAAATGTTGGAAAGACATCTTTGAAATTGGGCTGTAACTGTCTGCTTTACGCAAAAGTGGTGATGTAAATCCAGAGACTTGTGGTGCTTTCCAGACTTTGGGAATACCTCATTTGGGAATTCTTCCTCTTGTGGTGAAGCTAAGATGAGAGCTGTCAGCAGAGGCAGTCTTGGTTCAAGGGGGAGCAGTCTGACGGTGGCCAAAGACCAAAAAAAATCCACTACTTATGAAGCCTATTTATCAGTATTAGATCAAATAGTGTTGAATTATCAGGATTATTATTCAGTCAGATCTGGTTGGGGTAGGGCCAGGTCAGCCAGGTCAGATTTAGTTGAGTATAATAGTTTAGAAAATAACCAATCAAGGATCAAATCATCTTTAACAACCAGTTCAAGTGATCCATATGCCATTATTAAACCTA
Organism: Myripristis jacobus; assembly: GCA_900302555.1. Lineage (NCBI taxonomy): Eukaryota > Metazoa > Chordata > Actinopteri > Holocentriformes > Holocentridae > Myripristis > Myripristis jacobus. Next base: position 14,692 of record OMLB01026097.1, read on the forward strand.
CAAAGTTGTCAGTAGCTCAGCATTATTTTATGAAACCTTTAATGCCAACTCTTCAATGTGTTTGGATGAGGACATGAAGTGAAATAAAGATACTGCAAAACAACTTCGTAAATATGGCAACTCCACGTAGGTTCTGTAAATATTATAACCTTTGACAGTTATTATCATCCCTTGATTATACTAGACAGACATCCTTACACATCAAAATGGTGTGTAAGGATCAGTTTGTGTAACCCAGATCTTGACTGACTGTATGCAGGTTTTCACTCTAAAGACGTGAGACCTTGAACTTGAGACCTACAGCATACTACAGAAATATTACAGGTATTTTTAGGCTGTATGATAGCCTAGGTTAATCTGTTGCCTACCTTGTTATCTGTTCCTAAGTGATGCCACTAACTGAAATTAAACGCTTCCAATTGGCAACATCATAATTAACTCCACAATCCATATTAATTAAAGCAACTGTGATAGTGTTCCAAATCTGTTTCAAAGATCGCTTTGACGGGGACATTTTTATGACAAATACCCAAAGGTGAAACTGTGCTCGCAGTTTAAGATTCATCTCCTTCATATATATAAAAATACTCTTTGCTGGGTGATAAGTAAATAAAATAAATAAATGGATGTCCGAAGTAAGCAAGCAAACAAACAGTTAAATAAAGGGCTGTGAGTATGCAGGCTTTCATTCCAATCAAGAGCTCCACCAGGGGATTTCACTGATTAGCACACCTTCAACTGGATAGAGGAGGAACAAATCAGTGAAATAACCTGGTGCAGTGTTTGGTTGTAATGAAAAGTTGCGTACTCGGGGCCCTCGATGGCACATAATTGCCAAACCCCGGCTCTACTCTAACCAGCAATGAAGACTGAATCGCTTTGTAAATTTCCCTGGGGGCTTCCTCTGTCGTGGCGATTTAGTGGTGGAAAGTGGTTGAATCAGATTTTCAGAGAGACAAAGCATCCATTCCTTTCAGGTTCTCTTATCAAGAGAGATTACCCTGGAGGCATACTGCCTTGACAATGCCAACCTGATCAGCAACAAACAAATCTCCCCCATCTTTAATAACACGCACACTGTGCCTGTTTTTGAAGGCTAAAAACAGATTTAGGTTCTGCCAGCCTCTTATCTAGTAATCTGTAAAGGTCACTGTCATTTGAAGGGAAAAGACACACTGCAATGCACCGATTAACCTCTCCCATGAGACTTGTGAGACTCTAAGAGATGATTGGATTACTTTAGCTAAGTAATTGTTGCCACCATCTTGCTGTCGATTGTGGTCTCCAAGCTGAGTATTGTTTATTCCTCTCCTTTATTCGTTTGGTATCCATGAGTATGCATTTCCTGCATGGCATCCTTCAGACACAAGACAGGCATTTTCACTTATTGCTGTGCATTGCACTTCTTGCCTGCAGTTGAATCAGGTGTATCAATACGTGGTTAAGTTAGTGGTGAAACTCAGCGGGCTGTTTTACTCACCTTAGCATCCATCGTGCTGTTGCTTGTACTCCATTATGGGGTCGAATGTGTTTCAGATGATGTGTGTTCAGTTTGGTCTTTGTTCATGGGCCTCTATCAGGTTCTTGTGTAGCTGAGTGAAAATCCAATATAAATGCAAATCTGGCAACCATTAATGCATTTTAAAGGTTTCAAATCAGCACTGCACTGTAATCAAAGGAGCACGATGGAGGTTGTTATTTGGAATAAAATGTTTATGAAAATGGCATGGCCCTCATTGATCAGCGGTTGTCAGACAGAATCGAAACCTGTAAACCTATCCAGGTTTTTTAATAAATCCTTACGATGTGTTGTGGATTTTTTTTCTGAAACAATAAATTGAAACATTTTAAATATCTGGATTAATGACAGTTATCTATATCTATCTATATGTGTGTGTGTGTGTGTGTGTGTGTGCGCGCATATGTAATCATGGATTGTGTGTACGCACATGTGGCCGACTAACTTATAGATTTTTTACTTAGATTTATTATATACTGTACAGTAATATTGTTACGAGTGTTACGATTGTTCAAGGTTATCAGCCTATAAACCAACAAACCAAAGGGGGTGGGGGCAGCAGGGACACAGTTTGAGCCCTGAATACACACCATGTGCACTCTGACGCCCTCTATAGGCAGGTCTTCTCTACACCTTTAAAACAACCAGTACACCAGTGCAACTGAATGGAGTACAGGGTAAACAGGTAAACATACACACAAATGCGTGTGTGTGTTTTCAGTCACAATGGCTACTTCCCAACATGCCAAACTCTCTTGTGCTTATCACTTAGATGTTATGTAGATGATATTTGAACATACTGAAATCGGTGTGTCATATGGCGCAGTCTCAGGCAATGACTGACCTCAGGGCACGTCAGTCATAATGGGATATTAGCTGATTGATAGTCATTTTCAGTGAACTCAGCTGCTATGGCTGTCACAGAAACACTCTTCTTCCCTAGATGTCTTGACTCATAGATAAGTGCCTGTGATGAGCTATATCTTTCATATGAAAGGTTTTGAAAGGAAATTATGCCTTGCTCTACAGAAAATTGTTCTGACTTTTGAGGGTTCTTTTCTCCAGTTTTTTTTTTTTTTTTTTTCTTCCAGTAAGTAGATTTAGGTGTCATTTTGAAGACAGCTTGCGGCACCTACTACTTTTCTTCATTGATGGACTTCTACACACCAATTCATGAGAAAGTAACAAGGATAAGGTGTGCAAGAGTCCCTGTAAGTGCTTCCCGGAAGACAGTAAGTGGACTCTGGCACGGGCACCAGCACCAGCCCAGCTCCCAAAGCTATGATTAGGTAAAGGGTTAAGGGTTATTTTTAGGCAAAGCAGTAGGATTATGGTTAGACATATCCAGTTAAGTCATGTTCGGTATCCCACCACAGACCAGTGACTTCTTTTTCTATGCACCTGAAGAGAGTAACAAACACAAGGTGTGCAAGTGCCTCTATAGTATTTTGCTCCATAAAATGCTTGTTACAATGTGAATAGCCAGTGTATGTTCCATTCTCCGGCTATATGAGACCGCATGCTTGGCCCTTTCTGCTGGCACAGGCTTCACCCCTCTGCTTATTTGCTCTACTGCACAGCCTCTGGCTTCATCAAAGAAATATTTACATTATGCCAGCATCCAAAATCATCTGTCAGTAGCTTCAAAATGAATCTATTGAAGTCAATTTTTAAAGTCAGTGCTGCAACCCACACTATCACCTGGCACTAACTCCTGTGATCCCACAATTATTTCCTTTAATTTACATTTTGTTTGTCTCACTTTCCTCTTCCAACCGAGTATTCATGATCCTACAATGCTCTAAATATTTTAATGGAATAGACCTGCAGCATTTAGTGCATCAAATTACTTAATCACCAAAAATGCTTTTTTACCAGGAATATATGACTCCCCGCTCAAATGCCTCATATTTTGACATTGAAAGTAATAATATGAAATTTAAAAAAAATTGCCTGTGGAGACAAGGCGTCCTCATTAATGGGCCAGCCCATTATAGAACAATTTGTTTAATGTAAGGAGATTATGCACATCTCAAATTGAACGCTTTCTTCATCAGCTTAATTATTCCTCCCTCTAATCAGTCCACAGACAGTCACTTGATCTGTACTACTCTATGAATGATCTGTGACACTACTTTGCATATGCAAGCATCCTTGTCTAGTTAGCCTCCCCTTTAAACTGTTCATCAAACAGATAGTCCTGCATATTAAATCCCACTTCACCGTTTATTCAACTTTTTTTGTTTCATTCGCACTCTCTCTTCGTTTGTAATGAATGCTGCATTGTCTGCTGCAGTGATGCAATATGTTATCATTCTTTGACAACAAAGAGTGTCTATTGATTGGGACAGGACAAAAATGTATTGAAACGTGGTCTCTGAATCCCCTAGTGATCAGTGTGAATGTTTATCAGAGAGAGCCGATCTGGGCCCGATTTGTTTTTACCACAGACAAGGCATATCTTTTGTCCTTGGCAGGTCTTGAATTAGTTTGGATCAGCCATCTGTAATTGGATAGAGAGAGGGGCGGGTCATTCAGATGCAGTCGGCAGATTTGCTGAGAGAGTCTGAGGGCAATGTTTAATTTAACAAGCAGTAGCTGCAGAAAGAGAGTGAGTCAGGAATTCAAGAGACACAGAACAGACTTGAAGGGTCTGAGGCAGCACTAGAGAGCAAAACAGGAGAGGGCCAAAAGTGCATGACAGGGAAGTATGCATGATAGAGAAATGGATGACGGGCCACTGGTTTCTCTATCATAAAGCAGGAGACAGGGCAGACAGGTAGGACAGCGAGGTCAGAGGCAGTGTGAGAGTCACCTCACAGAGGGACTTTGGTGGCTCAGATGGCTCAGGCACATAACATGTAGGCTACCTGCAAGGTCCTGGGTTCAAATCTGGCCTGGGACCTTTGTCACATGGCACCACCACCCATTCTAGCAACTAGCAAGTAAAAGCAAAACTTCCAAAAATGTCTCTCTTTCTAAAAAGCCACCTCACAAAACAGTACTCTTCCCTCGCCTTTACTGATCCTCTCTCTCTCCACACTTGTTTTTTTTTTCCTCCATAAGCATACTTAGGAAATCACATCTCATTAGCCATCTGCGGGTCTGTGGTCACTCACATTATTTTCTCTCGTTGCCGTTGTCAGCGCTGTGCACCAGCTGAGCAGTTTTACTTTTAGAAACAAATGCACGAGAGAGCAAATGTTTGTGAGCAGTGTTTGCTGTGGGGCATAGAAAAATACATGCCCCACATTTTCCGTCATTTCATCTCGACACCCCTGTCTCCCTCAATACATACACATACTAACATGTGCAAACAAATACACATTCTCTGTCTCTCTCTCACACACATTCACACGCACATGTGCACGTTTGCGCACATGCACATGCGCCTGCACACACATACACATTAAAGGCACACTGCTCTCCCAAGGCTATACTGCAATTACAATCAAAGTTCTGGAGCAGATACTGAGTGTTGATCTGCTTTTCTGAGCGGCAATTTTGGGAGAATCAATAGGGGCTGATCTGGGGGGGGGACTCAATGCCACTTCCCCTTTCCAACCTAGTGGTAATCAGCCCCCACTGTGGGACAACTTAATTACTGGCAGGGAAGGAATGGTAATTAGAGGAGAGATGGGAGGCTAGAAGGAAGTGTCAGGGTTAAGAACTGACTAATTCACTGTGTGGGATGCCGGCGCCAGTTTCCCTCGAAACTGCCAATATTGCATCACCACAAGAGCAACAAGCTCTAATGAGGAGGAGATACTGTAGTCAAGCATGTGCATTACAAGAGCAACACCATGGTTTGCCATATCTCATATAATGATTTATGTGATGTGGTGATCCCAACTTGATCCCAACTAAATTCTAGATTGTAAATTCTTCTTTATATATATATATGTATATTTTTTGCAATTTTATCCAGGACTCCAAATGTAGACCTACAACGTATCACACTAAATATTCAACAAAAGTTTATCTTGTAGATTGTTGAAGAATATTAGAATTATACCTCATAATTTCTTTTAGGGTGTAGGGTATACACCACAGCAGGGAGGATTGCCACCAGATATGTCAAGCCAGGCATGTATCAGTTCTTTTGCAAAAATGAATAAATAAATAAAATGATTTTTTAGCTTCCATCTACTGTGACTCACCCGTTTCAAACCATTAACACCTATAAATCATCTCCGAACATACCACTATCCAACTGAACTGGCCATAAACCACAACTTTAACTATTAATTATGTTGTGACTTATTACTGCCTAAGTGTGTTTGGACAGTTATACATTTCTTACAATGGCTGTACAGCCCTGTATCCTATAGATATTGAAATCTATGATAAAGGTCAGCCTTAGAAATCCTCTCCAATGCTCAGAATTTATCATATGCATATTTTATTTGATTCTATTCAGTAAAACTCATGAACCATTGCACTATTGGTCAGTGTATTTCGCTCTACATCTGCAGCTACTGTTTGTAACACGGCACATAGCTGTTAGCGATTGAAAAGTCTTGTTTACCAGACCATCTGGCAGGAACTCATTATCACTTGAGGATAGGTGAAAAAAATGGTTGAGTGTTGTTGGTATTTGAAAATTACTGTTCTTCCTGTGTGGTCACTTGTACCTTACCACCTATCTCTAGTCACTCGCCTTCTGGAAGGAGAGTTGCCCAGTTAGGAGAGGCTTGTACGCATATACTTTATGTAAGTGGGTTTATCAAATAATGACACGTATTTGTCATCCCTGGACTTGACGCAGCGGTGAATGCTAAAGGACCATTGCAGCATAAGACACATTAACACTATTTAAAACCTTGAATTGGCAGTTTGCCTTTATGGGGCCATGTCTTTTGAATGTAGCCAAAATTTAATCCACTGAACACAGCCACAATACTGCATTAGCTGTCAGGTTTCACAACAGCCCCTAAAAATAATCAACAGGAGCCTCTTTGGAGACTCACCAATTTACAGCAATTTTAAACAAACATACAGGGAGAATGCCAGCACAGAAGAGAGAGAAAGAGAGCTCTCTTCCTTCTCCCATTAAGCTCCAATGTAGCCGTATTTTTGTGCACTGCAACTGCTCTCATTGCATTATGCATTGTGTCTATTGAATCTGCCAACATGAAAACAGAATTAAACCAATAATACCACACAAGAAATGCAATCTAGTAACTACTAATAACCTCACGTAAGGTCTTTCTCAGTACATGTTAGGGTTAGTGCATTGGTGTAGCCTCCCTGATGTATTTGATGTAATATCTAATAACTGCAGCATGATTCCAATACAAGATTCTGGACATTTACTTGCTAGTCAAGAGAGGATGCATCTGATGATGACTTGGCCAATTAGCATGAAAGAGAAGCAAGAAATTGCAAGAAATGAATGTCCCAAGATTCAGCTATAAAAAGCAACCATCAGTGGTTCTTACAGTATATAATTGTACAATGTCAAGCACACAGCTCATCTCAAGCTAAAGAGCAGTATGTTCTCTCCAATCCAACTTGCAAAGTATATTCTCTCCAGAAGAAGTTGCCATTCTTGGATTTGATAAGCTAAAGTTTACTTTTCTAAGGAAAGTGTCATTGTCCGGGGTGCTGAAATCTATCCTCAGGCCATGTCAGCCATCTTATTAGCCTCAGCACTCTGCACAGTATGTACTGTGATAGTCTACACATTGTCAAAATGTCTGTGCACTTATGTCAGCAAGGCAAATTCCTGCCCATTTAGTGTACTGTATTGGTTTAAGTTAATTTGATTTGATCTCATTAAAATATACTGGTATACTAGAGCAAAACTCATTTACGTACGCTTGAATTAACGAGAGGGAAGTGGAGCGCAAGACACTTTTTGGGGAAGATAAAGGAGAGAAGTGTTATGGAATTGTGCGGGCTAAATTCAAAGCCTTACTCTTGCAGCACATGACTCCCTCATCATAATGCCATTGTATTTGGGTCATAACTGAGAGTTACTGCATAAAAAATTCAGCTCACCTGCAAATAGATGCAATACAATGAGCAGCATCTGGGGCACTGACAGTAGCATTTGTTTCTTTTTATTGCATGCATGCTGTGACCTTGATGGCTCTTGTGTCACATGGAGATCGGGAGTGTGTTGTTGGTATGACATTACAGTTGAAGACAGTGAGATCTTTTATCAGTCATCAACAATACAGAATCAGTACCACTAACAGGAGATGAAAGCACATGAATCTTCTTTTGAGCCGTATTTGCTTTGAGAATGCACTGTAAACAATATTCAGAGGGTGATTATTCAGTCGTATCAGACGTGCAGCGTTCCTCTTTACAAGGAGAGACTTGGCTTTGCGCTGCAGGGTCAGTTTCATTTAATACCAGTCTGTGTTGCTCTCACTTAACTCATTGTCTGTTTGTTGTGTAGACTCAAATTAATGTCACTGCAAACTTTGCCCCACACAGTCAGACTAGCACAACATCTCACATTACACAGCTAATTAGATTCAAACACATGCTTGTGTCATTCACCCGAGCATTTGCTTCCAGCACCATGCCCTGTCAAATTCTTAAGACTGAAGTGAATTAAGAGATTGTTTTTGATTAGATCCATTTCATTGGCTCATCACAATTGCAGACTGCATAACTAAGCTATTATGCTAGCAATTACAATCCATTTAGGCAATCACATTCCATTTATTGAAATGCTCCAGTTACTGGTTGATGACTAAGATGCTGCCAACTTTTGTATGTGAATATTAAATTATGAGAATCTCTGTAGTCAGTAGGGACTGTGCAAGGCACTCTTTGATAAGTTTACAAAATGTGGTTGATAATTACTTTGGGAAAGTATTTTCAAACAAGTCACAAGAAACTTAGAAAGCAACATGGTTGGTTTTTTTTCCCCCTCCCAGTGCTTACACTGAGATTAGTTTAATGTGTCAAATTGCATCATTATACCATTGGCAAAAGTGACTCTCCCAATTTCCCATATTTGGAGCACCTGAGGTTTTCTTCTGGGATACCAGGCTAATGTAGTCTATTAGATGCAAAAACAAAATTGAAAGAAGTGATGATGTGGCCACAGACTTTCAGACAAGCCTCATACCAACTCCAGTGTATGGAATGATACTTGGAGAGATAATAATTCACCCACAAAATAGGTGAGATTTTTAGGTTTAGTTCAGTCTTTTCTCTCTCTCTCTCTCTCTCTCTCTCTCTCTCTGTCTCTCGCTCTCTCTCTTTCCTTTTACCACTAGTTAAAAAAAATACAAGTTTTTTAGAAAAGAAACAGTAAAATTGAGTTTTGCTCGCTGATACAATTGTTGGCAAAAGAAATGAAAAATCCCCCATAACTAAGCCCTCACACGTGAAAATGAAAGTCAGCTCTTCCTTTTCTCCCTTTGATCTTGTCTCACCCTAACCTTGGCATAATCCTTGCTACTGAACCTCCTCTGCTCTCTCTCCACCTCTCCCTCCCTCCCTCTTTCTCTCTTGCCAATATCAACAATAGGATCACTGCCAGGCTGATGCCACCATTTTGCACAGATGGACTCTGCAGGCATCAGGCATGTTATATGATGCCATATCTTGGAAAGGTTTTACAGTAATCCGTGGCAGGGCAGTACAGGGAAAAAATAAATAATAAAAATACAGCTGAAGGCAGCAATGTTTGGGTTCAGGCCCATGTGTATTAGTAAAATACTTGTATGACAAAGATAGTGACATGTAAACAGATGTGTATCTCGGATGCAATTATGGGTGCAGCTATGTGCCAAAACAATTATGAAAATCACATGTAGCCAGTTCACCCTTGTCTTTACAGGCATACACTGGGTTTGAAACTGTGGGGTTGAGTTGAGAAGAAGGAGAGAGCTTCATGTTACTCACTGTGATTTTTTCTTTTTTGTGTGTTTTTTGTGTTTTTGGGGGGAGGAGGAGGAGGTGTGCCAAGACTATCACTTTCTATCACTATTGATTTCTAAAAGTGGCAGTAAATTACAGGCATTTTATATCTATTAGAAAATTTGTAGACAATTTTTTTTTGCACTATGGTCCCTATTTGTTTATTTATTTATTTTCTATTTATTTACTCTTGGATAGGGTTTAGGATAAAAGACAACTAACATTATTTCGTCCAGTGGTGCCCAAGTCGAGCCCTCATGTCACAGAGTCCAGAGTCGCTCTAGGTGACTAGCACTGTAGGAACTGATCCAGACCTGCTACTTCATTGCATTAACTCCAACTCCGGCCCCAAGGACCGACAAATTAAGGATTGGATAGTTTTTTCCTGGCTCAAGAGGCTCCGGTGATGCTTCAGTGTGGCCAACTCGACTTTGTCATCCAAATCCCTGCAGTTTTTAAAATTTATTTATTTATTTTTATTTATTTATTTATTTATTTTCCAGTGGCTAAAAGGATAGATGGCAGCCAGCTAGTATTCCCCATGCTATGATAGTCAAATATGTTTTTTTTTAATTATCCTGCAATTTTGTTCATTCATTTATTTATTTATTTTAGAATCAGTGCTAAGTTACTATGCTATGATAAATATGATAAGGTCTTTTGACTTAGGAAACTAGTAACAGTACTGAACATTTGACTTGGGAAATAATAATGATAATACCAACCACTACCAACAACAACAACAACAACAATGACAACAGCAACAACAACAACAGTAATAATAATAATAATAAAACCTTTTTCTATATCAGATTTTGGAAAACACTTTACAGAAGCATTGGTGATCAGGTAATCAAACTAGTAATCAGTCAGTAATAAAACATGTAATATCTAAGATGTGTTACAGAAAAAAAAATTATAAAAATGGATTTTTAAATACCAATTTTAACACGAACAGAGGAAGAACACATAACAATAAATATCAAGCAAAGCTCAGTGATTAGAATGTAAAGCTAGGGGAAAACAAAAAAATAAATTAAAAATAAAAACAAAAAAATAAAACCTTACATGTACCCTGCACCTGTACCACAGCTGTACGGTACCACTGACTGATACTTCAGCTACTTCAGTCATTATTAGTACCACTATTAGTTTCTACTGTTTCAACTGATTCAGCCACTGCAGCTACTATTTAAAAGTACTTCAAGAACATTAAGTACTACCATCACAATCAGCACCAACAACAGGACCAACATCAACTACAGCTACTATACTGCACTGCACCTACTGCCTCAGCTGTTTCAACTCTTTCAACTACAACTTCGACCACTTCATCCTACTGAATCTGTACTTTTACAGATTACATAAATATTACATAAACATATTACATAAAGTATATGCTCTACAGAAATGACTTTACATGAGATCAGACTGAATTTCTGGATGCCACCGGGTATTTTAGACAGACAGGCTCTGCACTAATGGCAAGTGCCAGTCAATTACGCTGTCAAAGTGTTTTTGTCAGGATGAGAAGCGGAGAATATTTATACTATTATGGCCTGCAGTGTAATTCAATATATTCTAGTATGTGTTCTCTGCCGGAAGTAGCAATTAGAAAAAAAATGTATTCTAGGGCATATTAAAAAAATAATAAAAGTAATAAAAAAAGACCTGTTAAGACACTTCAAGAGCACCAGTTGTCCCAGTGATTCTTTCCAGGCTTGTCAGTTTTGACATATTTGTCATAAATGAGCAACGGCATTATGAACCACGCAGGTATCTCTCTTGGACAGTTTGTATCATTATTGTCATGATAGACATGCAGGAACATTAAGCATGAGTGTAATATGATTCACTATTACCTTTGCCTATTTTTATGTAAAGCCAATAGCTTCCAACAGTCACTCGGGTATTTATACATGGCCTCACTGCTGTTGGTGTCAACTATGTTGCTGAGAAGACTTATAGCAGACTTTCAAAATAGCCCCAGATTTCCTGCTCTGTTTACCTGCTGTGTTTAGAAAATCTGGCTCATACCAGTATTCAAGTAAAGTAAATAAACCTGCACAAGCCAATTTTTCAGGCCAACTAAAATAACATCCCACCATTTTTTTTTTATTTTTTTTTTGCATAGTCTTCTACTGTAGAATGGAGCATAGGATTAAGAGTCATTCTATAAAGGGCCTTGGTGGTTTAAAGTCATCCAGGATTTCAGTTGTATCTGTGTCTGTTTGATTTATTGCGGGGCTTTTGCTGCCTGATTATTATGAAGGGCCCAGATTGTATTTCCCCCCCCCTAAGCTGCTTCTTATTACTGTGGCAGCATGGGAATGGGGGTTTTAAGGTTTCAGATAAAGGTATGGGGCCTTTCCCTGCAGAAATTGGTGCTAGATATATTGCCCTTCAAGGGACTTTAACACTCAAATCAAATATGGTGCAGTGGGTGAAAGTACCTGGTCACCTGATATTGATACATTGTACCCCTCTTATAATAGAACATCCTTAGCATGTTCTGTAGGCTATGTGTGAATGTGACTATTTCAACCCCAACTGGTTAGCTGTTACAAAACAGGATATTTTTTTAAATAGTCATTTTAGGTTAAAAAAATAATAATTTGAGGAATATTCTGAAAAAAATTATTCAGCCCTTGCAAAAGAGAGACTTGGTGCTTTGCTGATAAGGTTGTTTTACACTTTTATCAGTTACAAAGAAATCATATGCAACAATATGTTGTACTTAATGCCCTTGCAAGAGAATTTGTCTTGGAAAAACAGTGCCACTACTTTCAGATAAAAAAGATAAATAGCAACATATTACATTAGACATACCCAGATGGGGAGGTGTGTCCTGAGTAATAAAATATACCACCATCATAAAAAGCATACATAGAACTCACAGGAGGTTTCTCTGAGATAGCAGGTGAAGCAGTGCTTGACCAGATATCTTTTCACATATCATATCATGTCAGCTGTCATCAAAGTAAACATTTGCTCTGCCAAGCTAATAAGAAGAAGCACAAAACCGTCCAGACCCAGAGGGCACCTGTGCTGCGTGTGTAGGTGGAAGACGGCAGCGTTCAATGACAAAGGTGGCAACAGCAGACTACCTCTAAGGGCCTGCAAAAAGGCAGCTCTGCATATGAGTGTGATGGTATGGTGGCTGATACCCAATCAACTGTTTGTTTGGAGCCATATTAAAAAAATTATAACAATAATAATGAACCTGCTACACAAACAGCCCTGCAAAGACCTGCAAACCTCTCTGGTACAGAAGCAGCGCTGCGTAGGAGTGTGACAGTGTACTGCCAGATACCCAATCAGCTGTTTGTTTACATCAAGCCGACTGTAGCTGAACGCGAGAGGTGAAAGGAAAAAATGAATCTGCCTGTGGTGCTGGAGAACATTGTTAGCTCAGTGTTAGATGATATTGCAGCTATATTGTTCCAACAATTAAACGCAAATACACACACTGCTATCCCATGCATAAGTAAAGGAATAAAAGCAAGCTCTGCTGTACTGCAGTGCAAGGCTAATGCAAAATACTTTTTTTCTCAAGTTCATGAATTTCAATTACATTTTCATGAAGCTCAGCTATGCACAAAAACAAGAGTTTTCTCACTTACAGAACAGTTACTTTATACAAGTCAAGTGCACATCAATCTGTGCACTTCTCTAAGGTTTTTATAAAAGTGCAATGCTGGTGGATATCCAACAGTTTAAGATACAAGAGGAAACATTTCACATTATTTAAACTCTTATTGAAAGTCAAGGGAGAAAATCTAGTTTTAACTGATTAACTGATTAAGTTGGAGATTTAAACCTGAAGTAAATGATGCTGGAAAAAAAAAATGAAGACTGTTTGTTGTCTGGGTCTTATCTACTAATGCTTTCAGAATAGGTATGATATATGATATGATGTGATATTTTTATTATCGTGTTGTGCATTCAAAAGCCCAGCCATGGGCTTACAAGACGCTAGATTCCAATAAACAAGGGCCAGGGTACAGTGAATATACTGTCAAACAACAGAAATAAAGAAACAAAGAAACAACCGAAGCATCTTGCATCTTCAGCAGACCATTATCGAGTAGGGCAGAACTCCTAAATCACAAACACAAGCTTTCTTTGTATTAATGACAAATTACAATAAATACTAATTAAATTGTCTATCTTGCCTTCCTTTCTGGGCTTTTGAGATAAACCTGGCAGACTTAAACACATTAAAATTAAACGGCTATTCCAGTTTTTGTTCATCTGTACACCAGAATATTTCAGGGTTTTGTCGAGTGATTTCATGGTACAATAACTCTCATCGGTCATCATAAAGTGTACAGTGCAAAAGAAAATGGGACTCCCTTTCCACTTCACACAGCTCACACAGTCTGTTTTCCCCCGGAATATCTTTGAATCAACCAACCTCAACGGGCAGAGGAATAATACCAGCTCTCAACTGTGCAACAAAAGACCTTTGGCTTCTAGATAAATATCTCATTTATCTCGAAGCCAACCATAATTCAGGGCCAAAATTCTGTTTGATATGCACATATGTCCTTTAATTTTGGCTTTGAAAGTACATATTGGAACTATTTTTTCTTCAAATTTCAGTGAAAGCCTATTTTTGATGGAGTTATTGTTACAACACAGATTCTTCCTGTGGATATAGGAGAGATGCACATCCAGTGACAACAATTATAGGACCAAGACACAGCCACTGACACACACACACACACACACACACACAACTCTGTGCACATGTTGAGCCTGGTGAGCTTTGCTTTGCTGTGTCCTGACTGGTTGTCATTAATGGAACGGGGCACACCAGTGAAGAATCACATAACACACAACAGTGTTACAAGATTTCATCGTCTGCAGCCTATCTCTGGCTTTTTTTTTTTTTCTTTAGGTAGACCAGTATGTATGCATAAATATATGGTAAACATATGGTAAACATGCAGTAAACATTCGCGTATGCTGTTTACTTGTGTATGCACTGCTTCCTGGGATGAAAAGGAAGCTTAGTGAGGCAGAATTTTCTCTGTCTAACTCGCCGGTTCAGTTCAACAGATAATTTAATCAGATGCTGGATAGTTAACCATTAAGACATGTTTTCAAGCCCACCCGTGATGCACTGCTTCTCCAGTCTTTTAAATCATACACGCTCCTGGCATGAGCTCAATTGGATGATTGACACATATGACAACCAGTCAGAAAACAGTTCAACCAGCCTGTCTCTGGTACAGTTCTGCTTCACACTGAGCTGATATTACTATTAATAGAAGTACTTTGCAGTGTTATTTGTTGCATGTCACGGTGATAGTTTTGTAAGTTCTCATGGTGATTCATGTTAATATTGTACATAGTTATCATTTATGCCAGAATCTGTTTATTTTTGGGCTGAACTGATAGTTAACGTCTAATATGATCCTCACCTTCACCAAACAGCTGCCACTGATACAACGGTAGATAGAGTAACCTACATAAAAACATGGGGTAAGGTGAGTGGATGACACTTATTGCATTACACATAGAGCAGCACCATTTATCAAGCAGCATTCAGGTGCCTGATAGCCACTAGTACAAAAAGTGTTTGTTGTTGGTTTAGCCTGCACTAAAGGACCCTAAATCTCCATCCTGAGACGGAGAAGGAGCTGGAACTCGGAGCACTGTGGCAAGAGTCACACACTTTTTCCTCAACCAGTCTGACAAGAGATTGCTCATAGATTGATCGCAAAGACGAGAGAAATTTAACCCCTGCAACTGCCATTGGAGTTTGCATCAGATATGCCATATTTCATGATGCTCATCATGAGTGTATGACAAAAAATAAACACAGATAAAATTCTGCTTAACTCCATACACTATGAAATATAAGACATATGTATGCCGCTGGAGTCTAGAACTGAGGCTTTCAAGTGGCTCCTCCAGCTTGTAGTCGATATGGAGCCCAATGTATTTATAAGAGCAGACCTGGATGATGACTTGACCATGACTGACAGCTGGCCTGATGCTTCCCATGGGCATAAGACCATATAGTACATCTTGTGTTTTATTGACATTTACCATGTGGTAGATTGAATAACACCACTGCACACACTTGTTTATTACAGAGTGCTCTACTAGTGCAGGGCTGTTTTTGTGCAAAAGTACAGAGTGGCCATGTCATCAGAGAATTTGATGACATAGTCGGCCAGATGGCCACTGGTGCAAGCGTTTGTGTGTGTGAACAAGACCTGAGTGTTAATGCAACCCTGGGGAGCACCTGTGCTAACTGATGTAGGTTCTGAGCATTTTTGACCTTTATGTATTGGATCCTTTTGGGTAGGAAAGCAAAATACTGTTTACTAATAAAAGGATTCACATATATCTTATCCAGCATCTGCACCAGAATGTGTGGCTGTAAAGTGTTAAAAGTCTGGCCAAAGATGTTCTAATAAAAGTAAATGATGCATTACAAATAAGGAAATATACACTTTCTGTCTCCCGAGTGGGCGTGGTCAACTCATTTTGTCACCAAGCAATGTCCCCGCAGCAGGGAGTGCCAACAGACAGTGGTTAGCTGAACAAAATCACTTTTCTTCTGATTTGTTCATCTGATTTTTTTGTTATCTAAATGTTCAAAAGTTTGTGGCTTATGGAGAACAGTAACAGTGCAGGAAATGACTTCGAGCTCCACTGTCTGACATCTGGACTGTCTCTGGATAAAGTCAAATAAATAGAAAGCAGTTAGGTGACATAGTTAATAGCATCCTCTGTGCTTTTTCCTTGCTGATATGTAATAGGGGTCTAATATAGAGTTCTCTTGCAATGATTAGTTTAGTTACCAACTGTTAAATTAATTTCCAACTATTTTGATATTCAATTAATCATTTTGAGTCATTTTAAAGAAGAAAATTTCCAGTTGCAGCTCTAATTTAATAGTAATTTCATAGTATATTAGTGCTACAGGCCTAAAATCGTTATTACAGCATTTTAGTACATGGATAATGATTTATTTCTTCCAAAACATCTGACAGAAAGGGCACCATGCCAGTGTTACTTCCTCTGACCTTAAATCCTTTTAGAGTTCAGTCACTATGCTGGTCCGGTCAGTAGGAAATAGCTTTTGTAGAGTCCTCCCTAATTCAGTAGATAAGTTGTTGGTTGAAATCTTGAATAAAAGTAAAATTACATCATTGGCTTTTTGAGTAGCATCTGGCATATTGAGGAATCATAGATTTTATACCACTCATCAGATTCAATACCCAACATCCTCAAATCACACAATGCTATACCTTTGATGTGAGCGGGAACAATATGAACAGAATGAAAGGGAATAGGTCAGTACTGTGTGGAAAGGCAAAGTCATTTCACAGTCATTCTTTGGTGAATCACAGTTATTGGATCAAAGTCTGCTCAGATCCCAGCAACATGCCAGTTTTGTCTAGTGAGACCTTCACTGGGGACTGTAATACAAGCCGGATGTAACATGGTAGTGTGTAGAAGAGTGTGGTATAATCTAGTATGTTACACTCCAAGGATGGCAGCGGTGGTTCTGTGTTGTGGCCTCACTGCAAAAAGGGTCCCGGCTTTGGTCTTTTCTGTGTGGAGTTTGCATGTTCACCCCATGTTTGTGTGCATTTACTTCCATGCTCTTCAGGTGAACTAATGAATCCATAGGTGTGAATGTGTGTGACTGTGTTTATGTGTGTATTAGCTGCCCTGTCCTGGGTATTTCCCTGCCTTCTGCCCAGTGCATGCTGGGATAAGCTCCAGCCCTCTGTGACTCTGAAAAAGAATAAATGGATGTGTAAACACTCCAGTACTTAAGGCGTGGCTCCTTTTGTGTTTTCGGGAAAGACCCAACAAACTGTTAGCACGAGCCAAACTCTGATTTCATTTTCCCAGAAACAATTAAATACTTAGTGCTGGTTGTTGTGATTGGGAAATTAAAATATGGGCCTAAGTGCTGCATCCTCACATATGGTCAAGGACGTATCGAAACTCACTCGCTATTTTCGTTCATCCAAGCGCAGCCACATTAACCCTAAAGGGACTGGGTGCACTGGAATACATTAGAGGGTTTTGGAGATGAGCTGTCATCTTAACAAAATTCATTATGTCAGAGGAATAATTGAATCAATCAAGTGCACATGCAATTCATTATTGATTTTTTTTTCTTAAATAAAGTAATGAATGTAACTAATGCAATAAAGAAAATGCAATCCATGACTACAAGTCCTCTGCCAGCTGGTCCTTCTGCTGTGCACCGCGCATCAAGTTGGCCTGTTGTACCATCACCACATTCAGTTCAGCCTCTTTCTGCTTTCCTCTGTAATATATGTATGTATGTATGTATGTATGTATATGTACACACACACACACACACATACACACACATATGTATACATGAGAATGCACGACTTTCTGAGCAGTGTATTGTGAGTGCATTTTCAGCTTGCCAAATGTTTGCTCCACAGTGGTTCTTGCCCTCGACAACGCACTGTTGAATCTACGCTGCTGCTGAGTTGTTGGCATAATATAATAAGCCACACATGCAATGGGTCTCTTAAGAGTCACCCAGCCAGCTACAGGAGTGCCAGAACTGAGATTAGACGTGGTCCTCAGGGCTCTTACACCACAATGACTTTTTTTTTTTTTTTTTTTGTTAACCAACATAGCACGCCTTGTCTTGCGCTTCCTCATTTACACATACCCAAGTTTGCTTTTAAACATATCTACATATTGTACAGTAAGTGACATTTTAACATGAGATTTGCTTTGTTACACCGCAAGAAAAGTCAAGTAACACAACTTGACACACACAGCAGTACTTAAATTCTTTCAGCAGTTGACGGTGTTCAAGCACAATCTGTCGAATTTGTTCAAGGATGAGAAATCTAAATCTAAGACTAATTGACCATACTATTAAAGCCATCATTGTGAGCTTGTAGAGAACAGTGCCTTCATGTCACAAAATGTCATATTACCTGGCAGGTCTCCAACCCTTGGAAGTAATGGTTACTTGGGCACAGGTATGTTAATTTTATGAGAATATAAGCACATTTTGCTGCTCTTCAGCTCTGCAGTAAAACAGAACTCATTTGGATGTTCATTCTGTTTTTTCACGGTTTTATCCAAGTGACACTGGAACACCGGCACACTAAAATATTTTATAAATCACACGAGTATGAGAGTCCTCACAATGAGACTTAATATGCCTACAGTTACATGAGTAGCCTAGTGATGACTCAATTGGTGATACTGGATGGATGGATGGACAGTCGGATGGATGCAAATGAGCAAATATGCAAATAAGCCTAAACTTGTTCAGTTTGGTGATTAGATTGCTCTGAGCTACACATGTAGAACTGTTTAAAAGTTAATGTTGTGTTTTGCTTACAAGTTGCATCTCAGGGCAGTTGGCATACTGTACCCAGTGCTCCACACAGCCAACTCCATCCAAGCATGTTTAATCTATCACAAAGCCTCTGGTGCTTTTGATGTCCAAGAACATCTTCTGCCACCAAATTATATTACAGAAGCCTTTAAAGAACAAATATTGGCATGGATAAAGGTATTGTCTTGAAGGCAACTGCTCTTGGAGATATCATTTCTGCTTCATTTATAATCACCATATAATTAATAATGTGATCAAATAAAATAAAATATTGAGCACATAACAGAATAAATTGACACAAAATGACACACATACACATATTACTGCACATGTCCTTGAGTCTACCTGCTATTTAGAGCTTTGATGGGTCAAGGGACAAAGGAGTTTTTATAGCATGGGGGGTGGGGACGGCTAATTCCCATGATTTTCATGGCTCTGTGTTGTGGGTAATTTGCTCCTTCAGCTGAACTGAGAGCTCGCCCAGGCTGCAATGCCGTGGCACAGGAAGAGAAGAAGCTTTTTTAGTTGACACGAAACATCCTGAGCGTACGCAGAAAGTCTTGTTGGACCTTAGAGAAGAGCCCGTACGGAAGGTCCATAACAGTCTGTTGTGAATGCACAGGCATTTAAGAGGTCTCATGAGTTACACATAGGCTAAGTGTAGGAGTGGCAGAGGATTTGCAGTCACCGGACCCATGTCCCCAGGTAGAAATGACTTTATTACATTAATAAACACCTAAAAGTTTTCACATTACCTCATAACACAAGTATCCTAATGGAAACTAATTTCATTCTTGCAGTTAAGTGTCACAAGGTCATTTTCAATACTACAAAACTCATGTGTGGCCGTGAAGTGAACATGCATGACTATCAGGCCACAGCTGTATGAGCTGAAAAGCAAGAAAGGGTACTGGAAGTTCATGGTTATAACTGTGAATACAGGCCCAAAAACTGAGTGAACTGGATTGCCTGACATAAAAAGTATTCAAACTGAATTATTTACAGAAGGCTGAACCGGTGAAACAGTACTTTTCACACCTTAAAGGCCTTCAAGGTCCACTTGAATCTTAAGTTTATCTACTCTCATTCTCTTTCTTTGTTTCTCAGGCGTTTACTTCAACTTGAATTTCCCCTGTTTGCCTTGGTGGGTCCGCTCTCTTGCTACATTTGTACATTCTCACATTTATCTCGCTCATGGTCTATGACAACACAGCCAGATTGAGAGCAAAACAGACTGTGAGCTAAACATGCACAAAACATTATGCTTTACTGCACGCAATGTGCTGCAGACATTACTTTGCTCCAGCCTTTTTCAAACGATGGTCTAAAATAGAAGCAGACATGGTAGAGCCTCCAGTACATTCATTAGAACAAATGATCTCTGGTGAAAAAACTCATTCTGATCTATGTGAGATCAGGGAGCTGGTTGCATTTGATTACACTAATGTCTGTCTCAGCACAGTTTAGTCAAGTAAACATGAAGAGTGGGTGCTGGGAAAATCATTGGCGGGGAATGAAATAAAATGGCAGCCTAAATGAGGGCACTGGGGAATTAGCAGAGCACAGCTAACTCTTCAAAGTATTGCTTCTCTATCATCAAGTGATATATGTATACTTAAAGTATGGGTTGTTGTTGTTTTTCAAATTTGTGTATGTCTGTTATTGCTCTAGCAAGAATTATATTTTTAAAAAAAATCTTAAGAAGGCCTTTACCAAAAACTGTGAGCCTGATAATGCCCTAAAATATAGTTCTTGTTAGAGCAAAGATGTAGAAGGCAGAAGACAGCCACGCGCCTCGACTTCCTCAACAAGAGTTAAGGGCCATTATGTGTGGGAACCCAGCTCCAAATCATACATCCCATACTGTCATAGATACACAGTCCCATATCTCTACACAGTGCACACACACGCATGTACAAATGTCAAACAACCACCCTTCCATACCAGTTACTTCAATACCAAATAGCAGTATTTACCTTTCTCCCTCTTGCCTCCAGTGGCAGCTGCAGTGCCATTTATCAGCTTCCTGTGAGCAGTCATTTAAGTGGTCTTGGAGCTGCGAATTAAAGCACTGAATCATATCGCAGTTTCCATCTGCTGGCATGCCTAATCTGGGGCAGAAGGGCCCAAACACATATGGCTGCCACATACGTTTATGTAATAATGAGCAGAGACCGAGCCCCGAAAAGGATGTGCTTAAAATGAATTGATATCTAAAGAGAGGGAGATGGTACCAGACAGAGATACAGTGAGAGAAGTGTGAAAAGAACAACAGAGAGAGGAGAGAGAGAAAGAGAGAGAGAGAGAGAGAGAGAGAGATTTTGGTCGCTGCTGCAAATCTGATAATCTCTCACAGTTCTCTTGGCAAGGTTATTATCGCATTTGCTCCAGGTTTGTTGACTTATATACCAATTGGAAGTGTGTGTGTGTGTGTGTGTGTGTGTGTGTGCGTGCGTGTGCGCAGACTACAAAAGAGGGAAAGTTAATAACAGTGAAGTGTGTGTGTGTGCTTGTGTTATTGCTATTGTGTTGTTCTACGTGTCTGTCTCTTACAAAGCTGACTCGTGGAAGAGGGGTGCTAGCTCAATCAGTTTATACCAGTGAGGCACTGCCCGCAAGTGTTGGCTTTTCTATGAATGTGTGTGATTAAGCAATGCAGAGACAGAGAAAAACCCTCCAATCCTAACAGTATGCTGAACAGAGCACTAAAAGGTGTTGGTGCCAAGTAATGCACAGGCAGAGTGAAGCTGAGCTGATTTTCTGGCAGAGAATTTAAACTAACAAATCGATTTCGACGGGTCCAAAGAGGTATTCATGGCTAAATGATTGTGAGCAGCTCTTGAGAGTCAGGATAAAAAAGAAATGACCTGGAAGAAAGCTCTGGCCAGAGCTGTTGTAAAGCACTGCAGTAAAGCCCATGCACAAACTTTTGTTAAAACACAGACTTTTATATTGTGTCAGGTATCTAGGATGATAATATTATTGGTTGTTAATGTTGCAATATCTGTATTGAACGAAGATGCATGCATTGCTATTTCATTGTTCCCAAAGCTTTATTATTCACCCTAACAACAGATTGAAAAGTGCTTTTTTTTGTAGTTGTTTATTGCAAACAAGACCGTTTGCAGGAGTTTCTTTGTATTTTATAAGCCGCTGAGTGTCACTCTATACACCTACACATTTGTTTTGGTTTCACTTCAGTCGCTCTACTGGTTTCCAAATTGGTGGGACTATTTTCTGCCATAGCACACAGCGAGGAAAGGTTTAATACAGAGGTGAGGAACTCTGGATTGTATGCAGGTCGCAAGTTTGATCCGGCCCACGAAGCAATTCAGAGATAAAAAAACAACAACCCAGAAGTACAAAAAAGCAACCACTTCTTTCCTGAGATAAAGCAAAATAACACAAAATAGTGGACGTGTCCTTGCAGGTGGTCTCTTGTGACTGTATGCCTGTCAGGGTCGAGGTCAGGCTAAACACGCATGCACATGTCATCACTCACATGTATCATGGCGACTATCAAGAAAAGAAAAATAATAGCCAAGAAGATGCAACCACATTTAGAGGTACACTTTGGAGGAGTGCCTGCAGAGTTGCTTGCGCCAAACAAAGTAAAATTGTTAAAAAGTAAAAAAAAAAAAAAAATCACAGAACAGATGATGTAACAAACCACCTAACTAGACATTTTTGTGCATGGGATTCCTGTCGAATTCGATACAAGGGAGCATTTGCTGTCATGCAAGCCGTTCATGGCACTACCAAAGGTGAAGATTTGACTGAACAAGTTGTTTTGGCTATGAACAAATTTCAACTACCATTTGATGGTGGACATTACCAAGTATCCTCAGAGCTGAACAGTAAGCCCCAACGCCGCAACCAGCTCTCTGCTTTCAAATATCAAATCATCTGAAGTGAAATTAAAGCTGCGGTAAGTGCAACTAGAAAGGGGTAACACTATGCATTCTCCTACTCTGCAACAACAAAAGCCCACTTTGACGTCTGAATATTCTGGCGAGTGTGCGAAACTCCTTCAGGCATTTGGCGGGAGGATTCAGGACATGAAAAGTAAACAAAAGGAACTGTACACATTTGCTACGGCGTTTAATGTGGAACCAGCTGATGTGCCTGACAACCTACAACAAGAGATCACTGAGCTGCAGAGCGACGACGAGCTCCCTCCGCTCCAATTCTCTAAACTGTATGTACGTCCTGAGGATTTTCCCATTCTGACGAGACATGCACTGAAGTTTGCGTCTCTGTTTGGGACAACCTACCGCAGTGAGCAGTTCTTTTTAAAACAGACTCTTGCGAAAACTCAAACCTGGAGAACCAGCTGCGAATGGCATCATCACTACCATCTGACATCAGATTCCTCGCCAAAGAGAGGCAGTTCCCGGGATCACGTTAAGCTTAATGTGAAGTCTGGCCAACAAAAAGCATGTTAATTTAACAGTTTCATGACAAGGACAGTTTCGTGGTTGATGAGGAGCTCTTAATATGTTTACGTCGGTGCTGCCTCTTATGAAAATGAAAGGAAATGAAAAACGCATTTCTCATGTGCATGTATATGTAAGTAGTGCATGTTTGCATGGAGATAACAAGCTTTTCACAAGTGTTAGTTAATGATGCCTGATGTCTGATAGCTCTTTAGGTCAGAGCGCCGGGCCATCTTCAAGTGTAACAGTGTCAAAGACAAACTGCTTGGTAGACTGTCACTAACACTTGATCATCATGTTCGTTATGATCAACATCGTGATCGCTGTCTTTATCATTGAAAGGAAAACATGAAGGGGCTCTGTCATCATCGGCAGTCAGAGGAGGCAGGTCCACACTACTCCAGCTTACTTCTCATCTGCAGATTAAGAATTCTAAGGACATTCTAGCATAGAAATTTTAAAGGAAGACAGACAGATAGATAGATCTAATATAACTTTATGAGGTGTTCATCTTGCCCTTGGTAACTTGGGGCCTGATGCAGTTGCTGAACTTTGCCTAATGCTAAAGTCTGTCTCTGGCACAATGCAGGGAAAAGCTCACAAAGGAAGTGAAAGAATGATATAAAGAAAAACTATGTAGTGTTAATGTGGAAGATGTGGAAATAAAATTGCAGTGCTCCCTTGTGCACCTTATACCAACATGTAGCTATGTAGCCGGATACCGACTGTGTAACACAGCGCTCATTGCCTTGAGTTTATATAAAAGACTATTACTGATGTTGGATATTTTGTGATGTTATTTTCCCTGGACAGCAATTGCTGTTATTGCCTTTTCACTGTTTGCTTAATACTGTAGCAAACCTCATCTGGAGTCTCAATATATAGCTAGTTCTGATGAAACACTATCTCCACAGCTTTGCACGTATCACTAGTTATTAAATGTAACAGCATGAGCTAATGAGTACAACACGACACACCACAAAGATGCTTGTTAAGATGCCACATCAAGTTGTTATTTTTGTACGGAAGACATCACAAAACAGTAGTTATCAGCAGAGACATCAGAGCAGAGCAGCTGCTCAGCTGCCCTTTGGCAAAGGTAGGGATTTTCACTGCCAAACACATAAGCTCTCCACTGCCCCTTAAGTCAGAAATTGAGAAACCAGGTAGGCGCAGTAACACGACTACAAGTCTTCAAAATGAGTGAAATGAAAGAAAAAAACAACAGCAAAAGCCTAAGCCGTATGTGATGGCTGAAAGGAGTCAAAAGGAGTTAAAAGAGTGATGCCAGCACAGAACCAGCTAACAGCACACCTGTTGTGAATGAGGAGGAGTCAATAGCCACCATTACTAGCGCCGCTGCCACGGCTGAGTCAGAGACGCATCGCAAAACAGCTACAAGGCAGCATGATCCAAATGATCTCAGTGTGGGATTTACTTGCACTCGACTTTTGCATTTTATCACACAAGCCTGCGGATTGTGAAATCTGGTAACCATTCTTCACCGTACCATTGGTGAAGAACTTTGTTTACCTTTGGCCAAAGAGTTGAGTTGAATTGTTGATTTGGCGAGAAGTGCCCTCACAGAACACACTCAAATGAACAGGTGCTTTTCATTACAATTAACAGACGTTGCTCATTCGGCGAATTTGCTTGTTTATGTTAGACATGAGTGTTAGGGCAAGTGAGCTGAAAATACCTGTGGATCAGGACTGTGTTGATGGAATTATCACATGATGAGACTCTCACATCAGAATTAAAAAAAAAAAAAAAAATCCCTGCTGAACTTTTGGTTCTGTGTCTGAAACTCACTGCCCTGGAACCTGTCATGATCAGCTTTGCTCAAATAAACATGCAGGCTCACTCACCGAAAGGGTAAGCGCTTTACTTTGCTTCAATTTTTAGCTTTGTGTGTGTGTGTGTGTGTGTGAGTAAGAGGGAGAGGGAGAAGGAGAGAGAGACTTAAATCACATTTACCTGTATAAATAAAGTGTGCATGTATCTGCATATTGCTTTTGGCTGTTTTTTGCGGTTTGTTTTGTTTAATACTGACTTTATTCATGTATTTATTTTTCCAAGTGTATTTTTTATGTAAGTTGCTTTGGCAATGTAAGCGTTTGGTCATGCCAATAAAGCACCTCAGAGTTGATCTGAACTGAATGTAATCGAGAGAGAGAGAGAGAGAGAGAGATCAGTATGTATCTTGTTGGATGTGTGTTTGACTTTGAGCACAACGAAAATGATTTACATGTTATGTGTGACTTTGGCATAATGAGGCGGCCTGTTTCAAGTGTGTGTGTGTGTGTGCAGTTATGCATTTGTGGGTCATTTTGTTGAGGCGTCTCATCATAGTGAGGTGAAAAGTTTGAGAAATGTTGTTTTAAATGATCATCAAGACTAGGTGTCTTGCTGTTGGACTCTCTACAGATATATATTGCCTCCTACCTCTTGAACATAAATGTGTGTTGCTCACAAGATGATCAAAGGAAAAAAGGCACATTCTTTCCCATACAGAGCTCGCAGGTGGCAGATGACAAGTAAAAAACACAAAAATCCCAGAATTTAAATGTCAGAATTTCAAACCCTGAATTCCATCCATGTGTTTGTCTGTGACATTAATTTTGTATCCGTCCACACAAAAGCCCACACCACCACATCCTTTCAAGACATCCACCTCTTTTGCTCTGTTGTAGCCAAACCAAATCAACCAAATGTGTCTCATTCCATGAATTGATGTCTTGTTTCACAGAATGTAAAATGACTAATCTTAAAGTTTCTCAAAGTCCAGCTGTGAATGCTAAAGTAACAGATTCCTGGATACGATGGGCCAAGGAGAGAGTTCACCTTCTCTCACCTGGCCTGTAGTCCAGAGCTCGGCACACATTGTCGTCATCCTTTAAGTCTAATATATTAGACATGTTTTTTCGGTGCAAATATCGACTCTGCTGGGGTACCATGGTGGCTCACCTGGTGGAGCGCATGCAGGTCTGGGTCCTTGCCGCTGCTGGATGTGTTCGGATCTGCCCCAGGCCCTTTGCTGCATGTCGTCGCCTCTCTCTCACCCCTGCCATTCCTGTTTCTCTCTACTGTCACTCTCAAACAAAGCTGAAATTCAAAAAAAAAAAAAAAAAAGGCTTTTGTTTCCTCCTTAGCTCTGATTTTGTCTTGAAGTGTAAACACACAGGCCTGCAGTTAGACATACACAACAGCATCAGTCATCAGTCCCAGGACAGGATTGCACAAGCCACACAAATTAAACTGATGCATGCATGTGGACAAGCAATTTAGATAGGGGGTAACAAATGGGCTTTTATGAAGGAAGTCCCAAACATACACACACACACCCTCTGTCTTTAATTGCTTGCAGAATGATGTCTTCCAGTGTGTCTGAGAGTGAAAAAAAAATCACAATAGCTGGATTATTTACAAATGGATTATTTACAAATCATTGTCTCATTTTAAACCTTGATTTTCCTTCACTTCATATTGGCAAATTATGATGCTCAATGCAAAGCAAAGTAATGTTGGAGAGGCCTCCTGCATGCATGATCTAATCATGGCTCATGATTAGCTACATTAGCCATGATTAGCTTATGAAATATGGTCTTAGCATTTAGGTGATAAGGTATACCTACTGAACATAGGCTATTCAAAATAAATGCACACACACGCACACACACACTCATACTGTACACAAACGATAGCAACAAAATCTCATCATGAGCAATTTCACATGGAGCCTTAATATAGCTTATTATGTAGCCCACTTTACCTTGAGATTGTTGATGCACAAACAGGCACAATGCAATTTGCATGCATTTGTTCCCAGCAGCTTGAGGAGTGGTAATTATATAGAGCTTTTCAAAAGCTGAGAGAGGCAAAATTGCCAATCTTAGATATTCCACCATTCCATCTGAATGTGTGTGTGTGTGTGTGTGTGTGTGTGTGTGTGTGTGTGTGTGTGTGCGCGCATATGCATGAGATGAGAGTGTGAACATATTGCATGAATAAAATAAAAAAAAACATTGTAGGCACATCAAGCACTGATAGCCGATCAACATGCATATAGGTTTGACAGTTTTGTTTGAGAATGCACAATCCACATGGAGACAGAAATGCCTCTGTTTCTGTCGGTAACAAGATAGGATGATATGAACATCCCAGTTTTCCAATTAAATTAGCGCATGGTGAAATCTCCTGCAAAATGAGCCAGTTTATCAAAAATCCTGTTTCATGTTTTACAGATGAGCCACACATGCTGAATTAGTTGTGCAAACCTGGTTTACAAAGACAGAGAAATCTCAAAATCTAAGCTGTTTCATAACTATTCCCCAAGTATATCAGCCCAGCTGCTTGCCAGCAAATTTAATCCCATGTACCAAGCTCTTTGTCCACTAATTTTCAGTAGCTGGTGGGGGATGTTGCCCTGATGACTATTATTTTGAGAATATTTAGTTCCAAAAAGTTCTGCAAGTGTTGTGTTGCATGTGAAAGGCCCTATTTCCAGTGGAAATAAATCGAAAGTTTCTTTTTCAGGGATGTTTGTATTTCGAAGAGTATCACAATAAAATTAGATAGTCTTCTTCTGCTTAAAATTAGCTTTGTCAGGTTGTGTAGTCTGTTCCTTTGTGTTCTAGCTGTGGTGCCTTGCTGTGCAGCGCTGTGACTATGACTCCATCAGTATGAGAATTTTTGAAAGAGAATTTTATCAGTAACTTTAATATTGTTTGCAGTCATGAAGATATAAGATAATCACATTGATTTGATGGCTGGAACTGTTTCTCTTTGGCAAGGCATCTGGTTTCAGATGGTGGTGATGAGGGTGATGATGATGGTGATATTCGCAGCTGGTTTTCCAGGTTTGGGTCAGTCAGTCTTGAGTTGAACCGAGACTTGGCAAGAGTCCGTTTTGGAGAGAACTGCTCACCATAGTACGTTGTCCCAAACAGAGATGCAAAATGCAGCGTGTGTCTCCTCTGAACTCCTTCAGAGTTTTTTCAGTATCTGGTGCCTTATCAGCAGTCTGCTCTGCAAATGGTTTTTCGAGACAAACTGACACTGTGGAACAATTTTACTTTGTCTGGTGCTAGTGACTCTGTAGTGGCAACAAGGCACTCCTTCTGTGAGTGCATCCCCACAAACTAGGTACACTGGCTCGCCTTTTCCTTCAACAAAGAAATAATTTGTCCATTTCTTTTGGAAAGTGCAACATTCCATATCTACTTTTCTCTTCTTGGCATTCACCACGATGCATATAAGAGATCAAACATACCATAATGTTTACCTTGGCCCTGTTTCAGCATCTATTCTCTTTTTCGGCATCTATTCTCTTTTTCCGTGACTGGCATGCAGCTGGAATGGACCACCCAGAAGGATGTGTTAGTCTACTGTTTTCTTTCATCTCAAATTGCTGTGTAGAGCATTTGTGAGTTGCTTTAGTTGTATTTATGAATTGCCTCATGGGCCAGATCTAACCATCTTGTGGGCCATGCACAGCCCAGAGGCCAGAGGTTCCCCACCCCGCTGTATTAGAGAATGTCCAGTATGGCGAGTTCAGGGTTGCATCTCTACTTTGTGCAGATGACTTATATCTTGTTGGTGTTATCAGGTGGTTTACAGGCAAGTGCAGGGTGGTTGTTACTAGGGCAAAATGATATATCGTTTCAGCATCGACCTCACAGCGTGTGCGAATGTGTCACGTTGCAGGACGAGTGATGTCAAGTAAGGCAAATGAAGTCAAACACATCACGCTATAACTTTCTCTCTTGCTCTCGGCACTTAAGCTCAGCATGCTGTCCCTGCTGCTACGATACTTGATGTTATTTTAGACCAGAACCTCACTCTGTGTTCAAAAGTTAGTGCAGTCAAATATCTCAAGAATCAGATCTTTTATTACTTTTAGCAATCTCCAAGAAGTTACTGATGTTATTCAGTTATTCATTATTTTATCACCTCTCATTCTGACTACTGTTATGTGGTTTTAACATGCCTTTGCCAAAACTTGAATGCAAAGTTTGTGTTTACAAAACACAGCGGCCAGACTTTTAACCAAATCACGAAAGTATGATCACACCTCCCCTATTTTAGCTTCCCTGCACTCGTTGCCTGTCTGTTTTGGAATGGATTTTAAAAGTTTAGTCTTGATTTTTAAGACCCTGCATGGAATCGCTCTGAGCTCCTAAATCATTATTTGCCAGCCCATACCTTGAGATCCTCAGATAAGGCCCTGTTAGCTATTCCCAAGTCAAGGTTGAAGATCAAGGGTGGCAGAGCTTTTGCTTTCAGGGCTGCAACCCTTTGGAATAGCGTACACAAGGAATTTAGATCAGAAAATCCTCTGTGTTCGGTTAAGTGTCCTCTTTTTATTTTTTCCTAGCCAGTTTATCTTTTACACACTTTATTGTTTTATGTGTTACTGCTATTTTTTTTTTTTTTAATCTTTTATCTGTTTTATTTATTGATTATCTGTGATTGCATATTTTATTGATTCTGCTCGTTTTTATCCTGTCCCTCACTTGTGAAGCACTTTGTAAGCACTGTGTTTGGAAAGGTGTTATATAAGTAAGGTTATTATTATTATTATTAGTAGTAGTAGTAGTAGTAGTAGTAGTAATGATAGTGTTAGTATTCTGGGCGTATCCAGCTGTTATGGACTTTCCCAGGGAACCCCGAGCTTCCACCACAACCTGGCTCTGAATATGCTGAGTAAAATTGATGCATGGATGGATAGATGAAATTTTAGATGCTAGCGTGGACAGATTGAAGATGCTGGTCCGTGGTAATGAGCTGTGGGTTTGATGCTGATCAGTCACTAATGTTAGTTAAAGTGTAAGGGAATAAGCAAGGGCACATTTTTTTTTTTTGGTCATTGACAAAAGGTATATATAGTACCATGTTTTTTCACAGTGCATTAAGCAACTTAGCCCCTTGGATAGATTTGGCATTAACCACTGATAAGATAATAGTGTCTTCATTTGCATTTAAGACAGCTGAAGAAAAGCTTGCTGGCATTTTTATCCTTAGGGCAGTGTTAACTGATTTTATAGTAAGCCGATTATGTCTCTCTAGCCCGTAGAGAGATAGTGATATCTGTCAGTGGAGGTGATGGTGATTTGATGTGATGATGTGAGTCTCAGTGGGCTCAGGGGCAAACATCATGAACATCAGCTCAAACATTTTAGAGTTCATTTTGACAATGTGGAGTATTTCTACTGCTGCAGTCAAATACAATGGGCTATAATGAGATACATTTAACAAGTCCTCCATCTGGTTAAATATAATTCCATACTTGTTTTTTGAGGTACACTAGTCCATTATGCAGCCTCGATGGACTTGGGTGAAACAGTATTGGTTCAGATGTTAAACTTGGAGAGCGGATCCAACATTGGATAGGCTCAAACTAGCTGAGGCCACACAGAGGAGGCACACAGCTGGCATGTGTTTTCATGTTTTGGTGCATCCACTGGCAATGTATGTGTGTGTGTGTGTGTGTGTGTGCTCTTTTACACATACAGAGTGTTAGACTAAACAACATAATATTTCTGGAAACTTGTGGAAACGTGCTGCTGGGTTCACTACAGTACCATATTGTTTCCTGCAATGCACCCACTGTTGCAGTGGATGAAGTGGAGTCTGGCTTTTTAATGTTTTGGATACCACAGGAGTGTCATGGTATGAGGAAATAAGTCATGTTTACTGGTGTGAGCAGTTATTCTTCTCTCTAATTGCCAGGGAATTTGCACGTTGGAAGGTGAGGAACACAGCGATTGAGAGGAGGGACCTGATCCGGAACCGCGTGCCACTCATGCCTGAGTTCCAGCGCAGCGTCCGTTCGCTGGGCCGTAGACCCACCACTCAACAGTTTATTGACACCATTATTAAGAAGTATGGAACCCATATCCTCATCTCAGCCACCCTGGGAGGTAAGAGAGTTTCACTGGTTTTACTTGTTTTTCTTTCACATTTTTAACATGCTGTTTTACATGCCAGTGGTATTTTGTTTACATTCACCTCAAATATTTTATGGGATAGGGTGGGGAGCAAGGTTTTCAAAGGCTTGAGAGGTTGCTTTTTAAAAATCATTTCTTAGAGTGAGACTGAGACTAAGTCTAGCCATTAATTTTTAATAGCACAACTGGTCTTTCATCATAATGTTCTTTTGGGGAATTGCATTATAGAGTGCAGTTTCCCCAAAATGCCGATATTTTTTCAGCTGGTCAAGACTCTGTGGCCTGAATTGTTTTGGATACATGATATTCATTCTCCAGATAGGTTGAAAAATTATAGCAAACCAAGCACAATATGGCAGAAATGCACAGCATCCAGTCATGTGTAGTAACAGGTACTAATCTACCAGATGAGATAAGATATCATAAGATAAGATGCACCTTTATTGAATTCAAACTGACACAGCAGCAAGAGAAAATGCAGCTGACATCAAGGAAGAAATTTCCATAAAACCTGTACATCAAAAAGTGAGTAAAAAGAAAAATCTGATAAAATAGGTATAATAATAATGCCTGTGTGTATATACATGATGTGCAATATCAGTGTATGCTGGTCCTACTGGGGGTGACAGCTTAACTGTGACTGGTGAGTGGTTGTGAGTCTCAGTTAGTGCAGTGGGAGGTACTGGGTGCCGTGGCGTTGTGGAATCTGATGACTGATGGCACGAAAGAGTCTCTCAAGTGCTTGAGGCGTGTGGCTGAATGAGTCTGTGGCTGAACAGCGCTGCGTCAGCTTGGCATAGAGAAAATGAGATGGGTTGTCCACGATAGCTTTCAGCTTCCCTCTCATCCTCTTCTTCATCACTGCCTCATCACTCTCCAGTTCCATTCTCACCACAGAGCCGGCCTTGCTCACCAGCTTAGATAACAGTGGCCACTACAGACTGGTAGAACATCCACAGCAGCCCAGTGCACCCAATAAAGGACCTGAACCTCCTCATGAAGAATAGTCTGCTCCATCCTTTCCAGTAGACGGCCTTAGTGTTGTCCCACCGTTCATCTTTTCACTGTCCATTTTCCCAATGCTGAGCCGGAGGTGGTTGCTGTTGCACCACACCATGAGGTTCGCAGTTGATCCTGACCTCCACGTTATGGGGGTGGTGATGATGTTGTTTTCCAGGGGCTGGCAAAGTTGTGGGAGTGGCTGCCATGCCCCGGTCATGTGGTGCCACAGGGAGGCATTCAAAAGAGGGGGTAGCCGAGGTGTGGTGGGGACAGTACAGGAGGTGGAGGAAGGTTCAGCCGGTGTTGGTAAGTCAAACCTGTTGAAAAACTGGGTGAACTTGTCCCCTCCACAGCTCCTCCTAACCTTACAGACCGGTAATGCTCCTCACCGCCACACACACTTCTCTCAGACTGTTGTGCTGCAGCTTCCCCTCAATCCTGTTCTTTTAGTAGACTTTAGCCCGTCTCAACTCCCTCCGTAGCTCCCTCTGGATTTCCTCCTTGGCATCCTCAGTGTGCCCTGTCGTGAAAGCTGTTCAGCAGGGCTTTGATCCAAGCCTTGTTGTTGAGGAAGCAGCAGATCCTCTTGGTGGGGACAACACTGTCCTCAAAAAACTGATATAGTCCGTTTCACAGTGAGCTAGACCCTCAGTGTCGTCCCCGTGGTCTTCCTGAAAGAGCTCCCAATCAGTCATCCCGCAACAGTCCTTCAGGGCCTCCTCTGCCTTCACCGTCCACTGCTGCACAGTCCTGCTGGTGATGGACTGTCTCCTAACAACAGGCTTGTATACAGGAGAGAGCTGCATCAGACAGTGAAGGGCAGCGGCACTGTACGCCTCCTTAACATTTGCATACAGCAAGTCCAAGGTCTTATCCCCTCTACTAATTGTGGATAGAATTTTTGAGTATGAATTTTGTTTATTCATAATTAAAAGCCAATTCCTTTTTCATTCATTTTATTATTCCCAAATGGCACATGAACCCGGCTGTAAAATGATCACACTTCAACACAGATACTGAATTTGCTGAACAACTTACATAGATTACACTCATTTGCACAAATTCATTTCTTCATTCATTCAAACCTTTATTTCATCCTCAGGTAGTAATTGAGAGAAAGACTAATTTATGATAGTGCCAAAGTAATAACAGGTAAGGCGAAAGAGAGGGAGAGAGAGAGAGAGAGAGATGAATGGAAGGAAGAAAAAGAAAGAAAGGAAGGAAGGAAAAGAAAAAGAAACAAAGATATATGTAGCCAGAAAATTGAAAATAAATAAATAAAAAGAAGTGGAATTATCAAAGTCAAAAACATTTACATTAAAAATTCACAGGATTTAAATTTAAATTATTAAAATACTTCGGCGATAACAATGAATCACCCTTTAACATGCTTTGTGGTTCATTTCAAAGGGAACACAATCTAAATGTGTTTTTTTACTTTGTCAGAATTAACTTTTGGACTTTGAAGAACAATGAGGTTCACTAAGCTCTGACACTGCAAATGAACAGTGTGGTGATTTAAGGTTTACATTTATTTAAAGCTCAATATCACGGTTAAAAGTCCCACAAGTTCTCAACAAACGAACAGGACGACTTAAATTGTTAAATTGCTTTACAGATAATAATTAGATTATCTTATTAATCTTTTGATTTAATTTCAAAAATAAAAGATACAATTATGAGTTGCATAGTTACCAACAGAAATAAATGTAAGGCCAGCATGGTAACCAGCATCTAATGTTTAATGGGGTTAGAAGTTGCATGCCTAGAATTTTACCATCCAGCCTGAAAGAAAAAAACACTTCAATTAGCCTCTACAGAACACATAAAAACAGGTCCCAGATTTATCGGCAACATTTATTTTTTTGGAAGAAATGACCAATTTATTTTTTATAATAATAATATTAACGTATTGTAAAAAATAAAATCATCATCAATCCATATGCTGAAAAATTAAAAACATTGGACTCAGTTGCAGCACCTGTTGAAGAGCAAATATGGAAATAACTAGTCATGTATTCATTTTATAAATCAATATCATTATGAATAATTATGTAGAAATGCGGCACAGGGATATCTGATTGAATGGTTAAACATGATTAGGCTATCGATCTGCAATGCCATGATGTCAGGGCATCTGGAAATCTGCATGACAAGCTGCAGTCTGTCCACCTGTAGAGCAGTATGCCGAATAGTCTGCAGAGTGGCACAGGAGCCGCCCAGGGGACTGCTCTGTCCTGCTTCCTGTTCACCCTCTAGGCCCCTCCACAAGGGTGGCCAGCACCCTGCTCTTTAGTGTGCTGGAGACGAACCATCAAGACTGGGGATGTCTAGAAATTGGATCAGCAAGTTGGAAAGGTCAGTCCGTTCAACAGGGGGAAATTATGGTTTAGAATCAGAATCAGAAGCAAATAATAAATTACACAACATAAATACAAACATGAACAAGAAAAGAAAAAAAAAACAACAACAACAAAAACAACAAAAACAGCATAGATATGTACAGTGGAGGAAATAATTATTTGATCCCTTGGCGATTTTGTAAGTTTGCCTACTGACAAAGAAATGAACACTCTATAATTTTAATGGTAGGTTTATTCTAACAGTGAGAGATAGAATATCGAAAAGAAAATCCAGAAAATCACAT
Organism: Myripristis jacobus; assembly: GCA_900302555.1. NCBI lineage: Eukaryota > Metazoa > Chordata > Actinopteri > Holocentriformes > Holocentridae > Myripristis > Myripristis jacobus. The sequence goes on from OMLB01026097.1 coordinate 49,508, forward strand.
TATATAAAATATATAAATTGATTTGCATTTCACTGAGTGAAATAAGTATTTGATCCCCTACCAACCATTAAGAATTCTGGCTCCCACAGACCGGTTAGATACTCCTAATCTCAACTTGTTACCTGCATAAAAGACACCTGTCTCAACTTGTCACCTGTATAAAAGACACCTGTTCACAGAATCAATCAATCAGACTCCAACCTCTCCACCATGGGCAAGACCAAAGAGCTGTCCAAGGATGTCAGGGACAAGATTATAGACCTGCACAAGGCCGGAATGGGCTACAAGACCATAAGCAAGAAGCTGGGTGAGAAGAAGACAACTGTTGGTGCAATTATTCGAAAATGGAAGAAACACAAAATGACCATCAATCAGTCTGGG
>OMLB01026098.1:0-41877 GCA_900302555.1 Myripristis jacobus
CTTCTGTATGTGTGCGGTGGTTATTACTCATCCTCCCACCTCCGCTCTCCTCCTCCTTTTCTCTTCCTCCTTCCTTCCTCCCCTCCCTCAGAGCAACCTCTCCTTCCCTTTTCTGGAAACCGTCGGCATGGAAACAGCTCCCCTCCTCCTCCTCTTCCTCCTCCTTACTCCATCCTGTCTGCCTGTTAGGCCCTAGCTTTTAGGGCCTTAAAAAAGCCTGCCCCTCTTCTCCTCTCCTCTCCTCGCTCCATTCTCATTCTTCATTCATCCTTACAGTCGCCATCAAATGGAGACTTCTCCCCGAGTTGCCTTGCTTTTGCCTTCCTGTTCGTCTAAAACAGACAGTGGCCATTGCTTGGGAACAGCACGGAGTGACTTCCTGGTCTGGCAGGATGTGATGTCGTAGGTAGTGTGTGTGCGGACGGCCGGGGGAAAGTGGCATTGACCCTTTCTCGCTGCCTGTGTGTGTGTTTTGCAGCTGCGCAGCTCCTTCAAGCAGGCGTTCAGCAAGAAGAAGACCAAGTCGCAGTCAGCCCACGACGAGATGGAGGAGATGACCGACTCGCTGCCCTCCTCGCCCAAACTGCAGCACGCCAACCGGCAGGGCAGCATCCCCACGCTGCGCTCCTCCCCCTCCACCACAGAGTGAGTCTGCACACACACACACACACACACACACACACACACCGGCTCCCACGTAAACACACACACACATGAGATACAAATAGAGACACAGGCTGGGCTTTCTTCACATATCCAATAAAGGTTAGATTCTGAGGGCTGTCACAATTAATTTATTGATTATTTACTGATTATTTTTTCAGTTCCTCAATTAAGTATGATTTACGCCTTTCTCAAACTTCAAATTTAATGAGATAATAATGCCCATCACAAGTTACCTGAGCCAAAATAAGATTTCAAAAAAGGTCCCAAAAAACATTTCATCATGATGGGAAACAGAGAAAATAAGGCAACATTAGCATATTTACTTGATAAATGACCAAAACGGTTACTGGATAATCAAAATATATGAGAGACTAATTTCTAATTTTCAGCACAAAATCCCATGGAATCAGATTTTTTTTTCTCCAAGATCAGATTTAAGTCGTGATAGCATGCAGTTTTAAATGATAACTTGTCTTACAATGAATCTTATAAATCAGACAATGCAGCAAGAAGAGCACAGAGCAACAAACGTGATAGAAAGCCGCCCAGAGAAGTGCCAGTTTTTGCCAAACTGTGACTGACAAGACGATCCACCAATCTGTGCTTAGTATCTAGTAGTCTCAAAGTGCCTCTTCCTCTGAGAGATAATCCAACATTGCACAGAAAGTAGTGCAATATGGATTTTGTTGCAGCAGTTTGACACTTGACGAGAGCATAATGCAAAAAAAGGTTGTTGTGCGTGGAAAATCCAGTGTGGTTGCCTGTGAAGTGCAAAGTGGGCATTCAGCTTTAAAGATTAGCTCTGAAAAACAGAAAATCAGATTACAGTCTGATTATCTGATTATTTTGACATACACACAGACACACATTTTTTATTTGAAACACATACATTATCTTCTCTTTGTTGCTTTTTGTTTGTCTTTGAATCTTCACCTCTCTTTTCTTTCATCTCTCTTTTCCGACCTCTCTGTCCGTCCGTCCTCTCAAACGCCTCTACCTGCTGTAGAAAATGTGCTTGTGATAGCAAGTCCTCCCCCATTTGGATGCCAAAGAAAAAGCAAAACGGTCATGTGGTCTACAAGCACAGATCTCGGTAACAGGCAGTGTGTGGTGGCACCTGGCATGCTCCCAGGAAGTGTGTGTGCGAGTGTGTGTGTGTGTGTGTGTGTGTGTGTGTGTGTGTGTGTGTGTGTGTGTGTGTGCGTGCAGTGCGGTGTGTTGGTATGCCTCTGTTTTGCATCTGCTAATGCCATAAAAGCTCGGCATGCTTTGGTTTTCTCCTCTCTTCTCACCAATATTTCAGAGGTGACAGATCTCCTGGCACAGAAAACAGGCACAGAAAATCACAAATGTCCAGAACACGGTTCACAGGAAATAGCAGTTGGCCGTGTAAATAGTAAAAAGGGTGAAAAAGCAGTAATTTTCTCACTCAAGATGGAACAAATTGGCTATAAGTCACCACAAGATTGGCCAGAACTTTGTTGTTGTTTTTTCTCTCCACTAATGCAGCGACTAGCATGGTAGCACCTTTTGGGGTTCAGCCCAATGTTCCCTCAGTCCCTAAGAAATAAATTCCCTGTTTTACCTCGGCTTGAGGTTTGGCTGGAGTATTGGTGGTTGTTACAAGATATTAGGTGGTTATTGCTGCTTATTAACTCTCATACAAGTTAATAAAATGTATATTTGTATTTTTCAGCCAACACTTAGTCTCTCACTGTAAATAACTGATTAAAATGAAAAATACAAACTTAGGGAACACAGAGCTGAGTGAACATAGAACTTAGGGAACACAGAGCTTAGGGAACATAAGCTGTATCCCAATTCATTGGCTGCCTCCTGTGAATGACACTGTATGAAAGGTGTCCTTAAAGGAAAGGTAACTAACTGAGTGTATCCTCACGAGATGAAACCACTATTACTCTTTATTTGTTAAAAATTATCACCACAGCCAAGTATTGTGACATTCAGAAAACAAATGTAAGTGAAATTGCAAAGCCTTTATTCTTCATTTTATATCACTACTTTACTCTTCATTTAGCTAATTTCATACAGAAAATTAGAAATGAAGATGAGGTTTTTAGTTTTCATTTTACTTGCCACCACTGTAGCTTTCCAAAATGACAAGACGGCTGCTTATGTGAGCTGCATCGAGGATACTTTGGATTGGCACAGACTATCGAGCGACTATGACTATGATGATTTGGTCTGGAAATGCAACCTTTGAAGGGGGCAGCCCCTAAACTGGGACACAGCTAGAACCGAAGGAACATGCTCTGTGCTGAGGGAGCACAGAGCCGTGGGGGCACAGAGCTGAGAGAATATGGAGCTGAGGGGATATTGGTTCCGCTCCCCACATTATGTGTACATCTGCCCGCTGCGTGCCAGCTGGTGAAGCTGATTCGCCATCCTCCGTTTCCCTGACAGGGTTTCCTCAGGGGCAGAGCGTGGGGAAGTGTCATGTCTGTTTCCCTGTTTCACATGACAAAGTGAACTGTGAGCGACCCCGGCCTGACAGCGTGCCGTTCTGTTAGAGAGATCGCGTCACATCCGACTCGATGTTACAAATGTGCAGAAATAACAGCCGAGCTTCACTGTGATGACAGATGTGAAGCCGAAGAGGTGAAGCAGAGTAGCATCCACATCGTCTTACCACAGGAAAAAACGTCCTAAAAGTTATGATGGATTGTATGCGACTGTTACCGACACATATTTGCTTTTAAAAAAGTTTTTGTCAAAGTAGTATACACGCAGAGGAATCAAAGGAGGAAGAACAATTGCAAACAGGCTGTCTGGCAAAGCTACCTAGAAAACACACTTTTCTAGGCATTGTGGGGGTTTCATCATGGTGGGACTCCATCTGTTGGCCAATCAGATTGCTCGACTGATGCAGAAGTGGATATTTTTTAAATGTCATGCCAGGTGAAATATCCCCAAACACCCCAGTTCCCTCTGTGTTTTTTGTGACTGTGAAGTTTTCACCAGCACCTCCAGCTTCCCGATGAGCTCGCTCTCTTTTCCTTGGAGTGTGTTGTTTTTTAGATTAGAGTGTGTGTGTGTGTGTGTGTGTGTATCTTAGCCCTTGAAGTGACCCCGACCCCCTGTCCCCGCTGTGTGTTACCTTGCTTGCAGGCTGTGTGAATGCACTGAAGCCGAAGCGGAAATCATCCTGCAGCTGAAGAACGAGCTGAGGGAGAAGGAGCTCAAGCTGACGGACATCCGGCTGGAGGCGCTTAGCTCAGCCCACCACCTGGACCAGATCCGAGAGGCCATGAACCGCATGCAGGTGAGCTCAAACCGACCATTTAGCTTCCAGACGGGTCAAAGCCGAGCAGCAGGCGGACAGAGAGTGTGTCGCCAAAGAGCTTAGATCTACAAACATGCAGGTTTCTATGAAATTCCCAAAGTCCAGACATATAGATAGTTTGATCAATGAATAAATGCACAAAAACTGACAAAAACAAAGAAAAATCAGTATATCAGCGAATAAATGCATGTACAAAGAAATTGGGAAATAATTGAATAACAAAAACAATCAATTTACCAATAAGAACAATTGGTAACAAACAATGAGTGTAAAGGAGTGCAAACAAGTGTAAAACATCAAGCCGGTAAATTTTCAATTTCTCTATCAAAGGTCCTTGAGTGCAATTGGAGGCTTCTCACACTGCGAAAAGTATCCTCAGCTTTTCTGCCAAACAGTTTTATCCAAAGACTCAGACTGTCAAAATGCTCTCTTACTTTTACTGGGCTCAAGTTGTGTTTTTTCCCATGAGGCAGTGGGGCATGACAGCTGCCCGTTAGAAAGTTAACGGCACATTCACAGGATTTCTGGATGGCGGGAGGGGCGCCAGCGGGCCGCCGGGAGGGTTAAAGACAAACTGGCATCACACACACACACATCCACTCAGACTTGTGCACTGTCATGGATTTCACACACTATCAAATTATATAGAGCATGATACTGATGCAGAGCCGCACCCTCTGCTTATTCACAGTGGACAAAAAGCTAAAAGCTGTTTTCCCAGTGAGCTGTGACAGAAACACAGATTGTGCAGCTGTACAGTCAAGCACGTACAGTCAAGCATTACAGTAAAAACACGCTTTCATTACAGTAAAAACACACTCCCAGGAATTCTGGCTACAATTCACTCATTACAGACCCGTGAGTACTGTCGGAAAAGTTTTGGCAAAGTCATGGATGTGCATGATGAAAAAAAAGTCAGTGGAAAACAAGAACGGTCACAAACTAGCGTACCAGTTGCACAACACACACACACACACACACACGCACACAGTGTAAACTTCAAGAACAGGCCATGAATAATTGACTTGTCATTCTCAATTTTAATGAGGTCTGAAAGAGAACAAACTCTAAAAAGGGGCAATTAAACAATTTAATGGCCCATGAAGCTGAATAAAAGGCTCAAATTGCGGTGCCCTCCAAGCAAATAAGCTTTTTTTTTCACTGCAGTCCATTTCATTTCAGCAATTCAGTCCTGCTTTTAAACTATAGCAGGAATTGTATTGGCAGAGAGCTGTTTACCATGGAGACACAAACACCTAACAGTCGATATATCGCTTCAAATTTAGAAAAGGTGCTCACACAGCCCATAACTCCAATAATACTGATTCACAATAATAACAGTGACCAGCCTGAGTTAAATGGCTGTTTTGCCATGTAAACAGATTATAAAATGTAGCGACACTGGTTAGGTTTGTAATTTTTGAGTTTGTCGGCAAAGTTTCTATTAAATTTTGACTTTTTGTTTGCAGAGGATCTATATCCACATTCTTCTTTCTTCTTTCTTCTTTTTTTTCCAGTGCACTGCTTGACTCTCAGCTGAATTTGTTTAATTTATGCAAGTTTTAAGTATATTCCTGCACCAATGTTGATTCCATTTACACAACATTACACCAAAGACTGCGTTTGGGCTTCCTGTACAGAAGAATACGACATTAACTTTTTTTCAGAGGTCATTTTTTTACTCTGTTGACCTGATTTTTTTTATTCTTTTTTGGGAGAATAATACTTTTTCATTCAGCTTACACAACTAGAAACCACTCTAGAAACTGGCAGCCGGCCCTATGGAAGAGGACAATGCAGTGCAGTTCATCTTCTCGCCCTCAACTGTCAATTTTCTTTTGTTTTTTTATGACACCAGTGGTTTTATTTTTTACCAACACAGTGGTTTCTGTAGGGTCAGCATTTTGTCCATGTGCTGGCTGCATGGTCCTAATGTTTCACGACCGCTGCAGGTTTGTTTTCTGATGTTTCTCATCCAAAACAAACTAGAAGAATCTCCATATCAAAGGGAAAAAGGTTACAGGGAACAATTTCAAGAAGTGCATTCCTTCTAATATAATTTTCTGAATGTCCAAGTATATTTTCTGAACTTTCTTGTCCTCAACCTCTACAGTAATTGTCACTTTCAAGAGTATAATCTAATTTTTTTTTTGCCTGTGGTTGTCAAAAGAAAAGCATCCAAAATGACTTGTTTACATTCATTGTCATTATTTAGCCTAAAAAAAGTCATACATTTCATCCTTTTTCCGGGGCAGAACGAGATCGAGATCCTGAAAGCGGAGAACGACCGGCTCAAGTCCAGCGGCAACGCCACGCCGACCGCCACGCCCGTCAAGACGGCCCGGCCGCCCTCCGAGACCTCCAGCACGTCCTCGTCCTCCTCGCGGCAGTCCCTGGGCCTGTCGCTCAACAACCTCAACATCACAGACACCATCATGTCAGGTCGGTTCACTGTCAGCGTCTGCAGCTCCTCCATCGACAAGCGCCCGTGTGAATCAGTGCTAGCGGCCAGCAGTTTATTCTGGGCGGTCTCATGTCATTCTTTAATAACAGAGGGAACAGCTCAAGTCCAGTGATACACCAGCAATGTCAAAGCTGCTAGTCAAGCCTAATTCAAGAATACAGGAAAATACTGTGTCTTTATACCTCCTGATCACCTTTTGGCTTAAATTCCCAATGGCGAGCAGAAAACAAGGCCTTCCTGTGTCCTTATCAGGCCATTAGATACAAAGTGGTGAGAGGAATGGGTTAAAAAAACAACAAAGCAGCAGTCTCAGTCTGTTTCTGTTTTCTGCACACCAAAGCTTCAACGATAAAATGTGAACACAGAGTGAAAACGAACATGGAATATGGAACTAAAGCGAGTATTTCAGGAGAAAACATACATCCTGTCGTCAGAGTTCTTGCCACATTACTGGATATTATTTATGGGTGTAATTTCTTTGATATCAAATCTAAACTTTGGTGATAATAACCTCTGAAAACAAATAGGCAGCAAAGGAATAATTTCTGCTTTTTGCCAATGGGGCGGCATCTATCTTGTGAAAAAAAACAAAAACAACTTTGCTGTATTCCTCAGAATCTAAGGAAGAGTACCGACTGCCAAAATAGTTAATGTAGTGAATGTTTTTAGGAGTTTGCTTGCACAGCGAGGCTCATTTGTAGCTGCTGATTACAAGAAATGCCCCCTTTTTTCGATAAGCTCCACACCAACAGCATTACTGATTTGACATGAAATATTAATGTGAAATGGTTTTAACAAAATCTGCTGTAATTTTCAAGCATCCACAAAAGATGCTGAGTGGCAATCTTACCTCAGCCTTTAACCGTCAATTAGAGGTTTTGCTTCAGTAACAAATTTTTGTGTAAGTAATTTCAGAAATATGGTTTTGGAAATGAACAAATTTGACCATACTTCTTAAATGCAAAGTAATCTGATTAGATGCAAATTGGTGGATTCTTATTAAGGAATGACACACGTAAAAACGCCTTCATGGGCCAATCAGGATTTAGCATCCCACTATAAACAGCCCTTTACTGTTCTCAACAGTTTTAGGAGGACAAATTGGTGCATTTTTTTGTGTAACTGATGGCAGGAAGTAACCATTAAGAATTAAGCCTCCAGTCACAGCATCAATAGTGCCACGCTCCTCTGCTTATTTAAGCCACAGCACCCAGTTTGATGTCTTTCTCTCTCTCCCTCTCTCTCTCTCTCTGTCTGTCTGTGGCATCGACTTGGATTAGCTTGCTCCAGACTTGCCACAGCAAATGTGAGAGAATTGCGTTTGCAGAGAGAAGCGATCCAGAGAAACTGCAAGAAATGATGAAATAGCTGCTCTCTCTCTCTCTAGTGCGAGGGCTTGTATCACAGCAGGGGCCTGTTACACACACACACACACACACACACATATATGTATGGACACACAGAAAATCTCTGCGGGCCTGCTCTGTTTGAGAAGTGCAAGAGTTTGGCCCTCTCACTTGTCCTGTAATTAACATAGAAAGCGCAGCCCTCTCCGAGGACGCGGGCCCTCATTAACTGATGGAGGGATGAGCCGAGAGCAATGACGCGTGGGAAGACGAGCAGGCCAGCGGGCCGTTATCACCCCAGCACAGAGCCCTCAGCACAGGGAAGCCAGCCGAATACAAACTACCCCAGTCCCAGCTCCAAAACGGAGTCTGGGAAGAAGAAAAACAAGGGCAGAGAGGGATGGCAGAGGGGCTGATGGGAGTTTGCAGTGCTGCTGGGGCACGGTCTTTGGGCCTTTGTTGCCAAAGGTTAAAGCTGGAAGTGTACTTACAAAAAGTCAAACTTATCCTGAAATAGAAACTCAGTCAAACACAGTGCCATGAACGAGTTGCTGTATATTTATTAACAGTGGCACAAATGGTGACCGAACCTGAGAGAAAAAGCTTCCAGCCCTTTTTGATATAGGAACTTGGCAATATGTGCCACACCGTGAATCCTATTTCACCTATTTCTGCAAATCTGATATGCTCAGGAAGTGATAAAACAGTGCCTTCAAGTGCATCTTATTTACAAATTAACAAATACATGAACTTGGGAAATTGGGAAATATCGATAATTCCCAAGTATCTGAGTTGCGATGTTTTGTGACAGCAATAACAGCCTGTTTAAAAAATGGAAGGAATAAAATATATGTAGCTGATGCTCCGTCTATGCTTTTCATTCTGCCGCTGATATAAAAAGCAACTCTCAAGTATCTACTTTTTGCAATGATGTAACAAAGTCAGAACGCAAATCAAGTCACATGCACAAGTCTCAACACTGAAAATAAGAGCATCTGGGGCTCATCTCTCGGCTATCAGAAATGAAAAAGGTGTATTTATGACTAACTTCATACCCTTGATTATCAGTTCTTCAGTGGAAATGGAAACAAAAGGAAACCCCAGTAATACAGGGTGAGATGAAAGAGCAACAAAGGCAGTTGAGGGAAAACAAGGATTTGGAAACCATTAGATCGGCCGTAAAGGTGCAGAGATCCTCCAACAAGCTCAGCAAGCCGAGCCTCCGGATTGCATCTTTTTTTTTATGAGCTGTTCGAGAGCAAAACGTTAGCGTGGAGATGTAAACAAAGGCAGCCAGCCAGAAAAGGAAATGGGCACACTTTTCCACGCGGCAACACAACCCAGTCTTGTGAGGGTTTAGATTTAATTGCAGGCGACCGCACAGTGAAAGCCGGTGTGAGGACAATTCAACCTCCAAACCCGAGCTCCCTGCTGAGTCTGGAGCCAGCGCGACGCTTTGTTTCTTCTGTAAGTGTGTCCTTTTGTCAGCGCAAACCCTCGGAAATTAGTGTACAATTTGTAACACAAATTCTGGATGTCGTGTGACTCCTGTTGGGTGAACATTCAACCCGCAGACGGGTCGCCAAATTTTGCTAAAGCATGTGGAGTGATGTTCAGAAACTTAAATCCAGTCCAGCTTCACTTGTGGTTCTGTGGCTCAGTGGTAAGAGCGTGGCACTAATGTTGACTTTAATAATAGTGGCATTACTGACACATGTGCATTTGAGCTACAAGAAAATATAAAATACCATGCTGGAAATCAAACATAAAAATCCAAAAAGGTGGTGATTTTTCTTGCACGGACTTTGGAAATCTTGGAAATCTCAATGCAAGCATGGAAAGTGACATTTTTAAAAGAGTCCACCAAATGGCTAATGTCTTTGTTTTTTGTTTGTATGGCTCGCACATCTCTACGCCTTTGTGTTTTCATCATTCTGTGCGCTCTTTATAAAAAAAAAAATGTAAAAAAAAAACACCAATTGATTCATTATCAACTGAAATATCCTTTAATTCAAAGCTTCAGTCCAGTTTCATGTTTGTCCATTTCCAGGAGTCACAGTGGGAGTGCTTTTATTTTAATTTGGTCAAAACTCTGAGGGCGTGAAGCCAGTTGTGTTTCCTAACAGAAAGTTGTGTTTTCAGATATTCTGCTGGACGACAGCTACGAGGGAAATCTGCGCAAAGAGGGCCGGAGTGTGCGAATAGTTGTCACCATCAACAGCAGCTTCAATAAGACTAAGGTAAGGCTTGAGATTTTTTTTTTCAACCATCGAAAAGCTTAACACCAGTAAAGCAATGTGTTTGACCTGACTGTGGTCTTATGGTTGTTTTGGCAATTCTTCAGGGTATGCATAGCCAAGAATACCTGATTGGCTCCATAGGTGTGAGTGGGAAAACAAAGTGGGACGTCCTGGATGGGGTCATCCGACGTCTCTTCAAGGTAAACTTAACATTATGTCGCTATTCAGTGCAAATCAATGATGATGATGGCATCAATCACCCAAAATGTTGTCGTCTTATAAAACTGGAGAAAAACAAAAGAACCAGGGTTACATTAATCCACACTGTAATTACTAATCAACTTGTTTTCAGATTTTTCTTGAGTCAAGTGGCATTTTTTATCCTAGTGAGCCTTTTCAGAAGTTTCAGAGAAATTTCTGTAAGCAAATGTGTTGGAAACCAATGGGATTATCTCATCCCACTGGCAGATTTTTCTTCGCTTGACTAAAAAATACAAGACTTTAACACTGAATATGAGACTAAATGACTTGTTAAGATGGAGACATTTCCCAGTACGGTTCAATGAGCTGATTTCAAGCGGAGTTTGACAGCTTATTTCATCACACAGGGGAAAGCAAAGTGCTTCCAAATCCAAATGATGAATAATCATAAGCACTTAATCATGCAGCTCCCTCCTCTTCCCTGTTAGGAATATGTGTTTCGGGTGGACCCTCTGACCAGCCTGGGTCTGAACTCAGACAGTATCGTGTGCTACAGGATGGGCGAGGTGGTTCGCGCCCACGCCTCCGAAGTGCCTGAGCTGCTGCCCTGCGGCTACCTGGTGGGCGACAACAACGTCATCAAAGTCAGCCTGAGAGGTACGGAGCCGCTGCATCTCAAGTCACAAAACCCTTCAATGAGTTTTAATGTAGAAAACCCAGCTTGGATGTTGGAAGAAGAAGCAAATTGGGCAAATGCCTGATTGTACTTTTACCATTCTGGTGGTTTGGAGTGAATGTGACTTAAAATGGACACAATAGCAAAAACATACTTAAGTAAAAGTAGAATTACTGAGTTTCAAAGGTAGTCATAGTAGACTACCTTTGAACCTGTCATGTTGTCCCTTTTTGATGTACTCTTGTGGACTGATGGGCCCAGAAGTTCAAACCATAAATTTTGTCCACCCCTTTTCCTCCCTTCGTGCTCTCAGGTGTGAAGGAGAACAGCATAGACAGTCTGGTGTTTGACACTCTCATCCCGAAGCCCATCATCCAGCGGTACCTCAACCTGCTGATGGAGCATCGTCGGATCATCCTGTCGGGACCCAGTGGCACCGGAAAGTCCTTCCTGGCCGCCAAGCTGGCCGAGTACATCGTCTCCAAGATGGGACTGGACATCACGGAGCACAACGTGGCCAGCTTCAACGTGGACCAGAAGTCCAGCAAGGTGGGATCAGCTAGAGGGTTGCGTATGGTTTTTTAAGTTCAGGTCAGGACGTTGTAGGTAACTTCAAGTCGCCCTGAACTTTAAACCTGCATATCTTTGTCTTTATTGGTGACCTCATGCTGCGCCAGATGGTGTAAATACAATTTCAACCAATAAAACCTTCACAAATTTTTGAACAATGCCACCGCTACACCCATGCCAACAAATGAAACAGATATCCTATTGGTTTACATTTTTAAATCAACCCTCACCGCCCCAACATCCTATTTTAACAGGAAATCTATCAAATTAAGGAGGTTTCACAGGAGTATTAAGGCAAATCATCACATCATTAGCTCATTAAAGAAAATATCCCATCCTTGAATGCTTAAAACTGTCATAATCACTAATGTCTGATGTTGTTGATAATGGAGTATTGTAATTCACTTTACTGGTGCACACTCTTTCTCTCAGTATCCTTTATCTGCTTCTGCTTCAGTTGGATATTTCCCAGAATGCCTTTTGACAGCCCAGAGTTTGGGGTGTTTTCTGTGCTGTATGCATTTAGATGGAGAGAATCAGTGGTTTGCCTTTGTTGAATTCACATGTGAATAATCCACCAAGTGGAAAAATCGTTTTGAGGTTGCAGTGATTAAAATATTGATCTTTTCTTTAATTTTCCTGATTAGTTCGGAGTGAAGGAGCCTTTAATGAAGAAAAAGTCATGCCTGCCTTCTGCAGATCATTTTCAGCTATTTCAACACTGACGATATTTTCCATCTGTCTCCAGCTGAGATGTGACATTGTCCTGAGGCTGTTAGGTTTTTTTTGTTTGCTTTTTTTTTGCATTCACATCTGTATTTACACATTTTAAAAACTTTAAAAATCTCCCTCTCCAGGACCTGCGTCAGTACCTGTCCAACCTGGCGGAGCAATGTAACTCAGAGGAGACGGAGACGGAGCTGCCCATCGTCGTCATCCTGGACAACCTGCACCACATCGGCTCCCTCAGCGACATTTTCAATGGCTTCCTCAACTGCAAATACCATAAATGGTGAGTCAGGAGAAAAAAGCACTCTGATCCGGGTAACATGAACAGACAAAGATAAGAGAAACTCAAACTCCAGCAACAGAAAATCTAAGTCTGTTTGATTGACAGGTGATCTCTGGAAGGTGCAGTGCAGAAACACCACGGTGATGGAAACAAAGATCAAGACAAAAAAAAATAAATAAATAAAAACAAGGATTACCAATTGGGATTATCAACAGTAGCTGATGAGAAAAGGAAAATATTTTACTTGCAGGAACTATATTGTGTCATGTTTTTCCATCCTGCAGATTTCAGTGAATTAATATTTGAATTAATGAATGACCAAGCAGCATGACCCTCCCCATGACTGGAGCAAATTGTACCAGTATGATTCTGTGGATACTGAATACAAAAGTGAAAACATTAATTGACCCAGCAGTGTGCGAGATATTTACCGTGGGCACCTGACAGTAACCAACCCGGTTGGCCAGGTGGAGGCGCTGTGGCGCTACATCCCAGGTTTCATTCAGGAGCGGCTCTGAAATCACCCGTGGCAGACGGAGGGATGAACAGATGGATCTCAACGCGTAGTCTCCTCTCTGATCTTTGCTCATGGGGGATAGAAAAAACTTTATTTCCATGTCTGATCTCTCACAGCCTCATCCAGACACGTTTATACTGGATTTTACCCTGCAGTTGCCGTGCATTTGCCAGTGTGTACCAAAACATGCCGTCTGCCCTCGTCTCATCACATTGTAAAGCCTACTCTCTTGATTCAACACAGCCACAGGGTTCACGCAGATCCTATCAAAGTCTTGAAAGGCATTGAATTCATTGATCTAAAAACTGATGTTAAAATGCCTTAAATCATCCTTTCAAAAGTCTTAAAAATGCTAAGTCATGGGAAGTAGGATTTAATGGGTTTTTTGGGGGCATTGCAATTTAAAATAATTTACAGAATACCTCCCACATTAACGTCACTCAGATCAGGATAGCAGAACCAAAAGCACTCATATTTTGTTTGCGACCAGAGCAGCAGATCCATAGCTGTCACCGTACCATGAATGACATGTGGAAGAGCAAATTCACTGAAAATTAGCTATTCAACTTAGATTTATGGACAATTGATATAAGGCACGGTGTGTTTTTGCACAAGAAGTTTCCCAAACTTGCTACAATGGGAATGAATGCGGTGGAAATCCCACATGCAGAGTGATGAACACAAAACGTCTCTAGCCTAGTAATCATTTTTTTCCTTCAATTTTGGTTCATGGAAAATTGGTCTTAAACTTTTATTTTGAGTGGCAATAAAAAAAAAAGAAAAAAAAAAAGTCTTAAATGAAACCTTTTAGGAATCCTGCAACCAGGACTGATGATTTCCCTCTCACTTCATACATTTTGAAAGTGAACTAAAGACGGAGCAGTAGACAAAAATTAAGGTGCGTAATTTATTTTATTTGACGTGTCAGTAATGGTATGTGTGTCTGCTGTGTTTCCATGCAGCCCGTACGTCATCGGAACCATGAACCAGGGAGTCTCGTCTTCTCCGAACCTCGAGCTTCACCACAACTTCAGGTTTGTGACACACAGCCATCATTTATATTTTGATGCCCCTCTTTGAACTGTTATGGCCTCCCTGAATCTTATTATATTACTGATTTATCTGTGATTTATCCCTGATATTGCTGTATTGTAAAAAAAAAAAAAATGTTATTGGCACAGTGACACAAAAGTGAGTTTGTAGTTTTCTTGTATCATCGTGCCTCTCAGGTTATGTATGTCAGTTCCGTATTTGGCTTCTTAAATCTCACAGATTAAAATTTACAAGCATTTTTCCCCTGGGAAGCGTTTGAATTGCATCTCTTGTATAATCAGATTCGTTAAATGAACACGAGTGGATTATAAGACTCATTCCTGGTGAGGATGAATTCAGCTTGGCACGTTTGAGCAGAAATAGACTTCAGGGAAAACTTGTCATGGACCACGCCAGGAATTTGAGATGTATTTTTCCTGAAATTAATTTAATATGAATTTTACGCTAAAAGGAATAAAACCTTAAACCCCAAAAGAAACCCAAAACCCTTTTGAAAATTGCATATATGTCATAAAGCCTCTAATATGAGCCTCTTTTGATGAGAGAATCAACGTAATACATAATAATGATAATAATAAGCTCCTTTGCTTTTCTCTTCTTCAAATAGATAATCACTTGATGCAGAAAAATTGTTGCTGATGGCTCGGCAAATAGGTAGATATCAGGGAAAACTCATTATTGGTGACGCAAGGAATTTGAAATGATTTTTCTCCTGGAATAAATTTAATATGGAAAAGAAAATACATCCTTAAACCTCATTAAAGATGCTGTAAACACCATAGACGGCTCATATTATATTGCCTCAAATACGAGAGGACTGGCATACATACTTAATAAGCCCTTTTGCTTATCTCTTCTTCAGTTAGACCCTTAATGCAAAAAACAGACTTAGAATAACAAAATTAAATAGTAATACTGGTCGTAATAGCAGAACCTCAGATGTGACACTCGTTTATGGTGCTATAAGCAGTAAAGCAGATAAAAGCACAGCAGGATCTTATCGAGAGAGATGTATTCACAGTTTTTTATCTTTCCGGTGGCAGGTGGGTGCTGTGCGCCAACCACACTGAGCCGGTCAAAGGCTTCCTGGGCCGTTTCCTGCGGCGGAAACTGATCGAGACGGAGATCGATAAGAACATGCGCAGCAACGACCTAATCAAGATCATCGACTGGATCCCCAAGACCTGGCAGCACCTCAACAGCTTCCTGGAGGCCCACAGCTCGTCTGACGTCACCATTGGTGCGCGCGTACACACACACACACACACACACACACACACACACACAAGATCATTTAGCTGATATATCTGGCTGATATTTTGCCTTTCAGTAAATGTCTGATATAGATTGATCAATATCGTTCACTGCAGATGTGATGGAAGTGTGATTTCACTCAACCTGCTCGTTTTAATGAGCTGCCAACACACCTATTATTCTGTGTTTCAGTGCAGAGTCGACTAAAAAATTATTCTCTTTTTTACCCTGAATATAAACAAACGCATATATTTTTGATTTAATTCAGCTATTTTTACAAGTAGACAGCGTAGTTTTAGTTAATTTTTAGTTTTTCCACAAAGCCTCCGTTTTATTTGTGTTTCAGTTAAGTTCATTATACATCATTCAGTCATTTCAATATTCAATAATAGTTTCATAATTTGATGTCATTGTTTTGGTGGTTTCAGACAGTGTTGATTGAACAAAAAGAGCAAAAGTGTAAATATTTTTATGAGAATCATTTTATTTCAGTTAGTTTGTTCACCAAGTTTCATTTTTATACTTCATCATTTCAGTTAATGACAATAGGTCACTGTAACAACCTTAGTACAGGTACAGATACGCACAAAAACGCAACTATACAAACAAATGCATTTGAATTTTTTGTGTCACTGTGCTTGTAGAGAAAGACTAAGACTGCATGGATCATATTAGCCAAATTTCTGGTTATACACTTGTATAAAATGCATTTCTTCTAAATTTATCACACCCAATGCCTCTTTTCCCTCATTTGTCTACCAAATTCTCATTAACTGGGCTCTTTTTATCCCTCCAGGCCCCCGTCTCTTCCTGTCCTGTCCCATGGATGCTGAAGGATCACTGGTTTGGTTCACCGACCTGTGGAACTACTCGCTGGTGCCCTACCTGCTGGAGGCCGTCAGGGAGGGGCTTCAGGTATGAGCCGCCATCACGTCATGAAAAATAAAAAAAGTAGTCAATGTGAAGAACAGTTCCTTCCAGAGAGTTAAATTATTGATGCATTAACCTGTAAGAAGTATTTTAATGTCTTAGCTCTAACTGCTCCATATCCTCTAACGATGCAGCACATTTGATGTTTTTTCGGAGAAGCTGCTTCTGCAAAGTAACTCCAGCTGTCAGATAAATGCAGTGCAGGAAAAAGTACAAGATTTGCCTCTAAGATGTAATACAGGAAATGGAAATAGTCAAGTAAAGAACCTCAAAGTTGAAGCTACATGTGCCGCACTTAATATCACAATCACAGTATTTAGAATAAAATTGCACTGTCATGATTGCAAAACGAAAACAAAAACCCTACCTTGATCATCACCCACAGCTGTACGGGAAGCGGGCGGCGTGGGAGGACCCGTCCAAGTGGGTGAATGAGACGTACCCGTGGAGCGCCACCTCCCTGCAGCAGGACGGCCAGTCACTGCTGCAGCTGCGGCCGGAGGACGTGGGGTACGACGGCTACAGCTCATCCAAGGAGGGAGCCTCGTCCAAACAGGTGTCCCAGAGCGACACAGAGGGAGACCCGCTGGTGAGGCACAAAGCGTTACTCAACTGGTTTAGGAGCTGTATCACAGAGAGTTTAGTGTAGTTTAGGTTAGCTCGTGTTTGCAGTGGGACGCTTTTGCAGATTTAATTGGCACAAGTTAATTCTATGAAAACCCCTTTCTGTGATGTTTCACACCAAAGAGATAAAACAGGAAAAAAATCCAATGTTGGTGAGTCCCATTTTCTCTGCCGTTTAAGGGGCGGTTGGATTTTAATCTCAAATTTTCGCTTGTCAGCTGTTGTTGGTGCAGAAATTGTCCTTGGGAGAACAAACCTCAAGTGCGTGAAAACAGAGAACATCTATACAATTTGAGATTAGTCGTGTGATTGACATCAGACAGTCCATTTTCCCAGCCAGTTCAACCAGTTCTGTACTATAAACTTCCAAACTGATGAGTTGTGATGTTTTATTTTTTATATTATTAACCATTTTTCCATTTGATTTTGTCAGTCATACTCAGTTGCCAAGTAAACATCCCTGATCTTTATTCATCCTCCATCTTCACATTATTTTATTTTGGAATCAGACTTTGGTTGCTAAAAGTTATATATGTATCATGGAGGACAGAAAAACACCCAAGAAAATATTTTTCGAAGGGCAAACACCAAAAATATACACCATCTCCATTACCAGATGGGTGAATAAAACTCTCACCCAGCACAGCTCAGTTTAGTTTGTTTTTACAGACAAAACACAGCAGCAATAAGTGATACTGTATATATAATGATTTAAAAAAAAGTCACAGACAGAAGAAATGCAGTCACTGATTTGCATAGGTGAGATTTTTCCTATTTTTTCCCCACAGAAATTCAAACAAAAAAGAAATAGCACCAACAGATGTAAATGATAAGCAAAGAGCAGAATCTAAATCAGAACAGAAACAACACGGTGGAAAACATGATGACAAGATGATCAGGGAAATAAAAGTAAATTATGCAGGAAATGAAACAGTAGCAGATTAGAGTGTGGTGCTGAGTGTGTGTTAGCTTGTGCATTCAGGCAGAGGAACACACACACACACAGAGAACAATCAGAAGCAGAAAATAAGGCGCTATGAGAGCAAACACTATTTACTTGCATGAGGATACACATCCAAACCAAATGCTCTCAGACATTCGGTCCATCAAATGCAAACATAAAGTCACAGATTTATGGCAAAGTCACTCAGTAAATCCAAGGTCGCTGCTTTCCAGAGTGTAACCTTGTCTTCTGCAAAGTGTAAAGCAAATAAAGAAGCCTGTAATGCATGCAAGAACACACACACACTCTGTAAATCTAAGACACTCGTTTTTTGGCTGAGTACCCTTTAATTCCTCTTGGGCTGCAATAACTGAGGGGATGGAAATTAACTCTCTCTCTCTGTCTTCCCAGAATATTTAAGATAATCTTCCAGCTTGTGTGTGTGTCCAGGCGTAACCACTTAGAGCCTCATAGGTGTTCCAAACGTCATTTTGGGAATACTTAAAGCGATGTGCCAACATGCAGCACTTCTGCTTTATTTCGACCATTAGCTCCATTGCAGGGATGAGGGGGGTCCTGCACTTTTATTACAGGGAGGTGATACAGAATACCTTTTATCACATGAACAAAGTTTGTCAGGGTCATTAGACTTTGCATAGTTTGTATTTTTAAAGGAGCATGGACAATTCACTCCCGTCGGTCATTTTTGAGAGAGACTGGTTCAGAGACCGGGGCATAGTCACGTCAAGTCTGTTTGGAGCGGTTCATTCAAACTCTGGAGCATTCACGCCTTTAATTAGGTTTTGTGGATGGCTAAGAACCATGCCTTTTGAATTCAGATGTCACAGAAGAACATGAGTCTTGATCCTCTTCCCGTGGTACTGCAGTGCAGTTTAGTCAGCAGTGAAAAGGTAATCTGACCCGGCTGCAGAAAAAGACGCCAAACAGAAGATTTTATGCATATAAGAGGATGCATGTTGACATCCAATGGCCAGCAGCTCCTACTTGAAAAGCCTAGCATAACTAAAAAATAATTGGTTCAAAGTTCAGATTTTGAATTCGGATCTAAGTTCACAGTGCCAAAAATAAACATGCTCACATTAATTTCTTCCTTTTTTTTGTTTTTATGAGCTACTCTTTCTTAGTAGAACCTCCTCCATCCTTCTCCAGCCCCCAGTCATTGCCATCGCCCACTTCCCAAACTAAATGCATCACTGGACCGGCTGCTATTACAGAATCACAATCATTACTTGGTCTTACCCTTTGTTAATGATTTCTTGTCATCATCATTCACTCGTCAATATTTCCCAAGGCTTCAGCTCGATGTGACTCTTCATATTCGATGGCAATGTTGTTGACATTCTGACTTGTTCTGTCAGACCCAGTGGGCACAATTTACACAAACGTGAGACTTTTTCCATTGGAATCTGGACTGATTTGCCCATAAAACTCAAATATTCATATGGAACAGCTTCTGCAGTGCCGGTAGCTGTATTGTCTGAACTTGTGCTAGCCACACTGCATGCCGGTTGCTGTAAATCCTCAACCTCAGCTGCCACAAAACATGACGTTCATTCGCTGCAAACAGATACACTCAGTTCGCCAAAAACATGAGCACACTCAATTAAGGCTGTTCATTTAACACATATGTGCACAACAATGAACATAACAACATGTGAACCAAGGGTAAATAGTTTTTAGCTTGTAGGAACAGCAGAAAAGGGAAATCACAAGTCCATTGAGCTGAAGTTACAAGACCTGGGATCCGATCTGTTTTGGGGGATAAAAGGAGCTGCAAGACACATAAAACCATCACACTCTTTTCAAACTGGTTTACATACCTTATGTTTTCACCTATGGAGTCTATCTTGTTTAAATTGTGTGTGTGTGTGTGTCTGCAGATGAATATGCTTCTGCGGCTGCAGGAGGCGGCTAACTACTCCAGCACGCAGAGCTGCGACAGCGACAGCACCAGTCACCATGACGACCAGCTGGACTCCTCACTAGAGTCGGCGTTATGAGACCAGGAGGCACCAGAAACCTTGGAACCGTGGAACCTCGGACGTTCGGACACCTTGGAACCCTGGAATCCCCGGAGCACCGGAACCTTGGGACCCCTCGGATCTCCAGAACACCAGAACCTTGGAACTCGGGAAACTCGGGAACCTCGGAATCCTAGAACCATGGCGACTACCTGACACCTTCCAACCAATGCACAGATACACCATAAGACATGTGATATATGAAGAGTTTTATTATCCGAAATGGGATACCGGCCATTTGGAAAAAAAAAAAAAGAAAAAGAAAAAATCACACATGATTAATAGCACAACATTAAAATAAATTTATTGTATGTTTTTTAAGATAGTCGCCAACTTAAGACCTTGGTGAATTCTAAATAACACTCATACTGATTGGACCCCCTATATTTTACAGTTGTCATACCAGTTTAACTGTCTTTTTTAAATGGGTGTATAACATTTTAGAATACAATAAAGCTCTTCATATACAGACAGGCAGAAGGTGTTCGTTAAAGGGACATTAATTTCCTCTGGAGTTGACTTCCGAGGACTAAACCACAGAAATCGAGGCACAGTTCCCTCTGTCATTCTCACCTTGGAGTGTCAATCTCCAAAATGTCAGAAATAGAGAGAGTCAAGAGTTTGATATAAAATATGAAACTGGATTTTTTTTTCAATCACAGTTAATATTATCTTAAGATGTTTACAGTGGGGGCAGGTTTTGTTTTTTATTGCTTTCCTTGTTTACAGAGGTGCTTTTCTACACAGACACACACACACGTGCTCATACAGATGCACTTAACACCTGGGCAGCAGAGTGGAGCAGTGAGCAAGGAGACGGTCCTGTGGCCAGATGATGAGGGTTCAAACTTCACGCTCACAAGCATCCGCCCCACCAGTGTCCCTACCAGCTTCAGGGCTGCCGACCCTGAACTCTGACCTCTGACCTCCTTGTGGAGCCGCGCAAGACAAAAGACAGTTTAGGGCTTTCAGGTGATGCCCCTTCTGGCAGCCATAGTGGAGGTCCACAGCTCCTGGGCAATGGTGGCTGTGAACAGCTGGTTGCATTTCTATATGTATATGTATGTCTAAATGATCAGAATCAGAATCATTGATCCCCAAGGGGAAATTTGGCTTCCTGCTGGCTGACGACAAATCAAGTCAATTTTATTTGCAGAGCCCAGTATCACAAATTACAAAATTGCCTCATGGGGCTTTACAGCAATACAACATCCTCTGTCCTCAGACCCTCACATTAGATGAGGAACGACTCTCTAAAAAACCTTTCAACAGAAAGAAAAATAGGAAAAAACTTTCGGGAGAGCAGAGGTCTCTCTTCCAGGACGGACGGATGTTTAATGGATGTTGTGTGCACAGAATTGAACAGAATATGATGTTGAAACAGGATAAGGAAATCGTAATGGATTCATAATATATACGACAAATGTGATGAGGACAGTTTACTGCATTAATTGCTAAACATGGAAAACAAATCTACCTTATCACACTTTTATTTACTGAGGTGCTGACTTGACGTACACCACCTCCTGGTTCAGGCAGGGTTCGGCCGTCATTGGGCTTTGCACAGTTAAACATGATGCACTGCACACCAAGTTCACCAGTGGACCTCTGCGGTGGTGCCAGATGTGGCTGCCAGGAGATTTGTGATGCAACTGCAAAGTCTCTACTGCCCTACAGGGATCAATAAAGTATTACTATCACATACACACACACACACACACACACACACACACACACACCAGGCAACTCATCCTTCCTGCCCTCAACTCGGTCCTCAGTTGGTGCTGGTCTCCTGCCCTGAACCTGCTCAGTGTCAGGCACTGCCAAGCCGGCCGCTGCCCTGCATGCCAACAACAAGCACAACGAAAGCGCATTGTCTGTGTGTCATCCAGCCACACCGCCACTGTGAAGAAAAATGGACAAGTGCCAATGTTCCCGTTTGATTTACTGCCAAACGTGCACGTACACAGCCATGAACACACACACACACACACACACTCACAGATGTGTTCATCACAACACAAAGCTGACCAAGGTTGCAAACTTATTTTAAATGTTTATTTTTTTTGCCCTCCTCAGCCTGTTGGCGCTTGTCTGCATGCGATGCACCAAGAGACCAACAGGTGGTGCTCTCTGTGAGTCATGACAGAATTGGGTCATATAGCAGTTTCAAACAATTGTTTTAGTGATTGTTTTAATCTTCATTAAGTACCAGTTGGGTGAGGTATATCACACCAGATTCAGATAGATGAATCACAGGAAAATACTGCAAACTGACTTTCACATGTTGTCCTGTGATGGTCTAAACCACAGACTTCCAAACTTTTTTTTTTAACCCCAATAGGTAAGAATCAGACCACAGACATTGGTTTTCTTTTATTGGATACAACCTAAAAGAATCAGGTCTACATAACTGCTCATAGCTGGAGAAATAATAGAGCATAAAACCTCTGATCAAAGTAGGCCTTCTCCTACATTCTGTCATGATTCGTAGAATAAATAGAGGTAGACTGACCTTTGATTTAAAAGTACTTTTCACCGAGCTCACAGCCCTCTGGGACCCTTTTGAGGACCCTTAGCAGACCCCAGACACCACTTTGGAAACCTCTGGTCTGCAAACTGCACCTATCTGGCGCCAAAAACAAACAAACAAAAAAAAGAATTTTTAAATGCAAGCCAGCCCAGGTGTGGTCTTAAATAAGTAGTTCAGTCCACAAGCTGAAGAAGGGAACAATGATACTGGTGCTCTCTCACTGCCTTACATGTGCAAAAGTCCAGGGGAGCGTCCTCAGCTCCCACTGGCTGTAGTGAGAAGATGTGATGTTAATGACAATGAGGAGGATGATGATGATGATGATGATGATCTGCTTCCTGCTAATGTACTGAATCTGATGTGGGTTCATGTTCTCATGTCTCAGTGAGGGCTTAGTCTTCGAGTGTGCTACATGGGAGTTCTCAATACTGCTTGTAGTGGGAAAAACAACCTCACTTGTTTTGTCGGTCCTTTCCCCTCCAAACCGCCCTCTCTTGTTTCTGACAGTACAAAAGCGCATAATTTTCATGCTGTATTTGAATTTAAAACTGACCAATATTGTACAAACGTTTGAAAAAAAAAAAAAAAAAACGGGGGGTGGGATATTTTTTAGTTGTTGTTGTTTTTCACCCAGTTGAGCTGGGCTCACTTGAAATGACAGGAGCACAACCCAAACCCTTTTCGGTTTTCTAGCCCAAGGAGCATGCTCAGAGCTTTGAGAAGAGACTTTTACTTTTATGTATGCGCGCATTGGACGGAAGCCATTTTGAATTTTGATTGTCCTCTCTTTGTTTAATGAGTGGGTTGGTTTTGCACACTTGAGGTTGGGGTGGGTTGTAAATAGTTAAGTCTTGCACAGTGAATCAAAGATGCATTCTGCCCTGTTGATGTTACATTATGCTTAACCCGCTGAGAAAATTATTGTATTTTGAAAACCGACAGAAAAAAAAAAGAGAAATGCAAAAACTCAACACGCTGTCAGAAACAGGTGTATGTCTTGTGATGATTGGATGTTTTGCCTATGCAGGAGGCATACAGTGTACAGTGTGAAACTCTGTTTTTTAACTCAGTATAGCAACGTTTCCACTAAATCACTGACCGAGAACAAAAAAAAAAAAAATAGGCACTTTTTCCAGTTTCCCCCCTCATCCCACCATTATATCTCTCCCCGTCCGTAGGAATGCCCATAATTCCTTAGAAGCACTTCCTCTCCTGACGTTTGAACACAAGCTTGCCATCACGAGGGCCCTCCGAGGCACAGAAGCTGACCCGACACCGTACTGTATACGTTTGAACAACAACCAACAGGTGCTACCGGTCAAGTAAAACCATCAGAGACCAAGAAGTCAGTCGATGACGTTGTCACAACCTCAGGACAATCCTATACTGTACAATCCTACCTGCGCTCAGCTTCACACAGGCCTCTGGTGGCTCACACGTTTCTGGCCATCTTCGCCAGCCTTATGTTTGCCAGGGTGTGTAGTTGTATGCCATGGGGGACGGTAACCGTGGTAACAGGATGGTCCTAGCCTAGTCGGTACCTTCGCTTCAAACCAGAACTTAGATCTCTCTCTATTAAGAATGCAAATGCACACTGTATCCCCCCTCCCCACCAGGTTCACCCCACTCCTGTCGTAGGCCATGTGCTCCCGAGCCAACAAACTCCTGCACCGTAACAGTGTATGCCATTGTGTTGACGATCAACCGATATATTTTCCACATACACTTGCAGTTACATCTCAGTTGGAACCATAGCATTTACTCCGGTTTGAGAGAAAGTTTTTTCTTTTGTTATGTTATGTTTTGTTTTGGTTTTTGGTTTTTTTGGGTGCAACATTTGTCCTTAAATGTTTTATATTTTGTACATTTGTATGTAACATATCATGTAAATAGACAGAGACAGTGATTTAACTCATCTGGAGGATTTTGTAGTCTTTGTAAAGCCCTAATAAATGGTATTTGGTGTCACACAAGCAAAACAATTCGTTGTGCTCTTTTGTGTGTGTTCATTTTGATTTTGTCACCTTGAGGAGGGTTGTGTGCTCAGCCAGTAGTGGAGAGTAAAACCACTGATATTCACTTATAATCACTTCAACTCTGCCATCGGTGAGTTAGTCATTACAAATGCTGCTTTGTTGGAGCCCGCAGAACTTTATTTTAAATTTTAGTGGAGATGCAAAGAATTCCAGGGAAATGTGTAGAAAATGACGCAAAACTAGATATATTTTATTTGCAGTTGTAAAACAATGGCATCTTGGGTTTGAATATGCCACTCGTTATAAGTGTGATGTGGCCTCAATGAAGCGTTGCAACCAGCAGACACAGAATATGTGAAAAATTTTGACTTTGAAGCCACTTATGGGGAAATTTAAGGGAAAATGGGAGTTCAAGTGGTTTACACCACATAGCAAGCAGCACCAACCTGACATGAGTCAGAAGAAGATATGGTATATTAGGGGGAAAAGGTTTTCTGAAAATATCATGAATTTTGTTTTGAATAATTTGCCCTATGATGATCACCAGGAGCAGGCCACAGTTGATGCATATTTTACTTTCTAAAGGTGTTGGAATACTTTTGTTATTGTGCAGTCACACTGAGAAACAACCCAGATTGCCAGAGCCCAGAGAACAAGGCACCTGCTGATGCATTTCTGCCATCTAGTGTTTCAGTACAGATGAATTAGAGAGGGTAATGCAGGAAAAATGAGTACCCTCTCTATACAGTCTCAGATAGTCTGGGCTTTGAATATAACCCTTACAGTAAAAAAAAAAAAAAAAAAGTCATCCTTGTATTTGATTACATTGGAAAAAAGCCACTGGGTTGGTTGATATAAACACAATCCAGCAATGGGGCAGTGAATTTAATTTTAAGGGACTCTGCGATCTTTATTGTGGAGTTTAAAACAAACAAACAAACAAACAAAACATTACCTATAAAAAATATTACTTCAGTCTGACGTGCTCTTATTTTGAAAGACGAAACCCGACTTTCCACGTGTTTTTCGACGTGCCCTTCCGGAAACAGCCGAGCGCAGACGAAAACGGGAGACCAGCGGAGGCTCCTACGATGGGAGACGAAAACCTGAAATCCAAAGGAGCCGTGGTGTCTTTACCACAGCACTCCTACTGGTTCGACTTCTGGGTCTTCGTGCTGTTCGACCTCGCCTTGCTCCTCGCCATGTATTTCATAGTCCCTTAAAAAAAGGTGAGTGAAATGTTGTCGACATGTTTCAAGCTGGCTGGTTTGGTAACTGGAGACAAGAGGGCGGCTGCGGAAGTTGCTAAGCTAACCAGGCGAACGGAGTCCTATAACGTTACTTTTAATTGTATTGTGTCGTGTTTTAAGGGTGTCACATTTCAACAAGCCTTTCTAAGTCATTTCTAAGTAAATAACATCCTCATTAACTCAATTGGAATATTAAACAGCGTTAGTAACTGTGCTTTCGTTTTCATGGACTTTGGATGGGTTAATGTTATGCAAAAGTCCGCAATTTAACATTTAACTTCACCTTCGCGACCCCGGTGGTCATGTAGGGTTGTAATGTCTCTTCTTTTCAAATTATTATTTTTTCTCTGTTCAAATATTTGCTGTGCCGCAGAGGTCAGCAGCTCAAACACATTAACAGTGAAACTTATCTACACAGTTCACACACCCTACCCAGTCAGTTTCCAGATACCAGAGGCTGGTTATCACATTTTAAAGGGAAAAAAAACAGAAGACATTGTTAGTTACACACACCATCGGGGATTAAAAGCGTGAAGGGGCTTCATATGCCTTATAGTTCTGGTTCTTGAACTGATTTGGTTCATGAGTCATGGAACTGGCCTGCATACAGACCAGATTTTGGAGTGGAAACACTTTTTCATCGATGGTGGGTGTGCAGAAGTAAACACTCCTTCAGCACAGAGCCTGACTCCTCATAGCTGCTGGAATAATTATTTTACATAATCTGAGCCTGATAGGATTCAGATTGAGATTAAGAGTGTCGGTGCCAGCTGATTCTTTCCCAGAGAAATGAGTACAATGTGATGGAAAAAGCACACTTGTGCCCATAGAAAGGCAAATGTAAATGTTTTCATATTAAGACGTATGTGCAAGTGTGAGGAAATCTCTGTTTAAAGTGCGCAAAAACATTTTTAACCAGACCTCAACTATTTCCTGGTAATATTCTCCATCTTTCCTTATAGAGTAATAAGCACCCACTCGGTTCCTGCTTAAGAACTGTTATTTTCTGGTTCCAGCTGAGAACCAACTTTTCCATTCGGGAACCAATCAACATTTGGTGGAAATGCAGAGAACGGTTCACAATTTGGTATACAAACCAGAACGGAGTTGGTTCCTTGTCGGTGGAAAAGTGGGAATAACTTAACAAGTGAATTGGTGATAGTGATGAACAGGGCTGAGTGTTTCAGAGCTTTTAAGTCTGTGAATTATATTTGATAAATACCAGAAGTTTGGAGATTGGCCACAATCCTGAGAAAGGTTGGGAAAATTGTTTTTTATAGTAATGAGTGCACAGTGTGTGTAATTCAAGTTGTCTTTTAACATTTTGTGATATATGGCCTAGTGCACAGTCATTTCCTGCCTACCATCAACACACACCATAGACAAATGTTTTCAAATCCACTCAGGAATTTCAAATATGTAAAAATATGGATTTTTAAAATGGGAAATATGTAGAAACATTAAACAGGCAAACATAGTGTAAGATTAACCCTTATCCCATCCTTGAGTTCAATTGTATTTTCTGCAGTCATTTTGACTGTGATCATTCCACACCCTTGAAATTAAGGAGAGATGGGTAGTTTTCATTAAAATTTGGATTTCTAATGAATTGTAATTACGACACCTTTCTACACTGTCATTAAAAAAAAACAGTTAAACTTCCCTTGACCATTTTTTGGCAGATTAAAATACATTAAAATCATATTTTTTAATATTCCACAAAACAAAATTAAATGAAGGTGATTCTCAGAACTTTTTCTCTTGAAACGAAGGTTATTGATGGTGATTCCCATTTTCGTTATAGTGGTGCATTTTCATGTCTGTTCGTGCACATTCGTGCACGCGCATACACGCATATGCACAAGCCGGGGAACAGGAGCCTGTGTGATTCCCCTGACTTTTTTTCATTGCTCTTAGGTGTACAGGCACACGCATGCAAAGCCGTGCGTGCACGCACATGTGCATGCACTGTCTAGCGTGCACGCGCGTGGACAAGCCGGGGAAACAGGCCAGGGATCTTGTGATTCTAGCGCTTTTTTCCATTTTCCATTTTCATTGCTCTTATTTGTACATGCACACGCATGCAAAGCCGTGCGTGCACGTACATGCACGTGCATGCGCTGTCTTACGTACACGCGCACGGACCAGCCGGGGAAACAGGCCAGGGATCTCGTGATTCTAACGGCTTTTTTCTCCATTCTCTTGAAGTGTTTTTCAAATAAACGGATCAAACAGCAGTTCAGTCTCAAAGTTTTTCAACATGAACTCATGACCCCTTGCCCAACAATAACAGTATCAGCTTTTCAGTAACAGTTTTCAGCACAGCGAATTGCAAAGTGCAAAAATCTAAATGACGCTGTCTGAAGTAGGAGTCTGTTTATGCAGGTGCGTAAACAATCTAAACTTATAAATACACCCAGCTCCAGAAATATTCATTTCTTCCCTGTGCGTGCGAGCAATCATGCAGGCTAATCAATTTTATGTCCGCATTCCCCGGTCCAATTCGGCAGCTCCTGCTGCAAGACCCGCTGCATCCGCCTCTGAGCATGGGCCCCTCGAACCGAAGCGGGCCCGCTTCGTTTCTCCAGCCAGCTCCCACAGTTCAAGCCCGGCCTCTGCAGCATCCTCTTCCCCATCGGATGATTCTGATTCACTCTTCTCAATCGATGAGGACTGGGTGCCGCCACCAGAGAGCTCCAACTCCGAGGATGAGGGAGATTATGAGACGGTAGCGGATGAAACTTCGATGGAGACAGAGGAGATACAATGGCTCTCCAAAAATAAGAGCATTCATTGGTCACTCTCTGCTGACCATATGAATCGTTACGTGCAACCTCTTACAACGCCTACCCCGGGACCGACATGGTATGTCAGGAGGAATGTAACGGACCGACTGTCTTCCTGCTTGGATCTTTTTCTGACCAATGACATAATCCAGCTCATCCTCAAAATGACAAACCTCGAGGGCCCGCTGACCGAAGAACGGTGGGCTAACGTTACTGAGACAGAGCTGAGGGGTTTCCTTGGGCTGCTGCTTCTGTCTGGGGTTTACCGGTCCCGGGGAGAATCAACCGTCCGGGTTGTGGGATGATCAACGCGGCCGCCCGGTGTTTCGTGGCACAGTGTCCCGGAAGAGATTTGAGTTGATTGCCACGAAACTTCACTTTGACGACAAACTTACCCGGCCAAGGCAGCGGCGTGAAAATAAGCTGGCTGCATTTTGGCCAATATGGGAACCATGGGATCAGTGGCTCTCTCTTTTGTTCAACCCGGAGCCAGACGTTTGTGTGGATGAGCAGCTAGTTGCCTTCAAGGGGCGCTGCGGCTTCAGGCAGTATATGCCCAACAAACCGGCCAGGTACGGCATTAAAATCTGGGCCCTGGTAGACGTGCCAACCTCTTACGCATGGAACATGGCAATCTGTAGCGGCAAGGAGGGGGCGTCAAGGGAGACTGGCCAGGGGAAGAGAGTGGTGTTGCACTTGACAGAGGGGCTGGTGGGGCGCACTATCACGACCGACAGTTTTTTCACCAACTACGAGCTTGGGGCAGAGCTCCTGCGCAGAAAGATGGTCATGGTCGGCACGGCCCGCAACTCGAAGCCTGAGCTCCCTCCCCAACTGGCCGCCCTGACAGGCAGAGAGGAGCGCTCCAGCGTCTTTGCGCACACAGATACACACACTGCGGTTTCATACATACCGAAGAAGGGCAGAAATGTGGTACTCGTGTCCACAAAGCACAGAGAAGCTGCAATCAGCCAGGAGGCCCACAAGAAACCAGAAATCATCCTGGATTACAACAGGTGCAAGGGCGGCGTGGACAACCTGGATAAGGTATGTGCGCAATTATGCGTGAATATGCTTATTTTTATTATTACTGAGCTTACACGCTTGCATTCCTGAAATTTATTGTTGCTTTTATTATTCAGTATTTCTTGCAGTTACATAAACAATGAATACATATTTGGGTGTGATGAGAAACATTTTTTTCATAATGAAATTTATTTTCTTTTGTCACCAACACACACATAGAAGTAGGAACAATGTCAGATCCCTATCTTACATCACAGGCCTAAAGTGCAAAGTATTTTAATTGCAAAATATTTCGGTGATGTGCTACAATTTATTCATTCTTCTTTATATTTTTTCCACCCAGTGTGTGAACACCTACAGCTGCCGGCGGAAGTCCTCAAGATGGCCTATGACGCTGTTCTTCAACCTGCTTGATATTTCTGCGTTCAACTCCTATGTCCTGTGGACCTGCCTGCACCCACAGTGGGAAGCCAGCAAAAAATACCGCCGCCGCCTTTTCCTGGAGCAGCTGGAACTGGAGTTGGTGAAGACCTGCATCCTCCAGCGCAAAAG
This sequence comes from Myripristis jacobus, assembly GCA_900302555.1. Lineage (NCBI taxonomy): Eukaryota > Metazoa > Chordata > Actinopteri > Holocentriformes > Holocentridae > Myripristis > Myripristis jacobus. The sequence goes on from OMLB01026098.1 coordinate 29,966, forward strand.
GATTCCCCAGGGACCGAGTGTCGCTGCTTTTGTTCAAGCAACCCAGGCAGCCGTGGAAGACCAGGAGGCCGGCAGCTCTGGACAGGCGCTGTCTTGGCCTCCAAGAGCAGGAGCCCAAGCAAAGTGGCCAACATGGAGGCCCTGTGAATTGTGCCCCGAGAGCCTGAAGCAGCACAGGGTAATAAATACCTGTGCTAAGTGTGGCAAATTTCTTGGCAAAAACCACACACTAGCTGTGTGTCAAGGCTGTGTATAAAGCACTGGAGGAGGGCAGTGGATGCTGTAGCTGTTTGTTTGCATTGTTGATTGCTGTTTGCATTGTTTATTGTTGTTTGCATTGTTTATTGCATTGAACTGAAGAATTCAAAAAGACACGGTGATATGTTTTTCTTGTTGCACTAAACTGACCTGCTGATATGTTCCCATTATTTTGACTTAGGGTATCTATAAGTTTTGTTTTCATGATTATCAAGAATAAAAGTTTATTGCTCTTGTTTGATTCAGCAGTTATTGTTAATGGTGTGTCTTATAAAGTGAAAATTTCATTTAAAAACATTTAAATAAATAGAATGGAACGAAAAACCCTGGAAAAATTGATTTAAAAAAATCATAATTTTATGAGAGGGTGGATGCATGACCATTTTTTGGTCAAAGGAGGCTAAAAGGAGTTTTTTGTTGTTGTTTTTTAAATCTGGCATTGCACAAAAAAAAAATAATGCATCAAAGTTAATATTGTGGGTGATGGTCGACCCATGTCAGACTGGGATAACAATAGTAAAATAATCTCATTCCCTGTTAGTATGTTGACAAAGTTTCAGTATATGTTTTTTTTCCCACAAATTTTGATTTGTAGTATATGATACAAACAGGCATGTAAAGGGTTAATTATTGATTAAATAATGATTTAAATTAATTGAAAATATTTTAATGAAAACAAAAAAGCAAAAAACCTGGAGGAATAGGTGAAAAATATAAAAAAATGGGACTCATTTGCTCCGTCGACCATTTAATGGTCAAGGGATGGGATTAGGAGCCTTTTCCTTAGTAAGGATTAAGTACACTTGGCATCCACTTAATCAGCTCCACCTGTACAGTTTAATGTAGTTCAGCTCAGCAGCTCTGCCATAAATTCTGCCTTTTAACAAAGTTTATGATGTTTGTGTTGACATTGTGGAGAATGTGTCAGTTTAAGTCTATGTTTATTATTGAGGTTGTAGTTTGCAGAGGTCTTGCACTGGACTACGTTATATTGAGAGGTGTTTCTGATTTTTTGTTCCTCCTGTTTGTATACACGGAGGGGGACAGAATATTGGAAACAGCTGCCAGTAAAATGCAGTCCAGTCCAACAGTAGCACTAACTATGAGCTCAATGCCAAACATAGAAGTGAATGAACACCTCTATTACTGTGACAACAAGAAAACCTGAACATTACAGGCAGCAGCAGAGGAAACTTTATGGCACAACAGTTGGATTGTATTGGATTAGACTGTGCAGGTGGAGCTGATAAAGCAGCCACTGAGTGTGTATTATCAGTGGAAATACTATCAGAGTGCCTTACAGTACTGTGGATGCATATTAGTTAAGAATATTCATTCATTCAGTATTTTGTCACATTTTTCTCCCAATTTAATGATGTCCTTTTGCTGTCAACTGACATGTTTTTTTTGATGAATGTGTTTGTCCTTTGATCATTCAGTCATTTGTCACAGGAATATTGTCAGGACACTGTGACTCTGACACTTGCACCCCCCAATTTTTCTCTGCGTATAATGTTGGTGAGCCAGGAGTGCAGTCCTACATAAAAGCATCATAAAAGTCTTAAATGTCATTGTTTCTGTTTCGAGGTCTTCCATGTGGATTTGGACGCCTCATACATGATGTGCTGTCCTGCCCTGCTGTCATGGACACCTGCCCGGCTGTGACTGAAATGAAAGCTGCATGACTGGATATTGAGTCACAGGTTTCCAGGACTCAGACCATGTGATTCCAACATGTCAACCCCGGGCGTCCTACTTCCACTCAGATATTTGAGCCACAGTACCTTTTCCTCAACCTGTTGCTGTTTGCTGTGGTGTTATTCAGCATTGGATCACTGTGTGACTGCAGGGGGCCGATGCGTCTCCAACTAAATATGTGTAATATTTAAAAATGGCAGTTTTATTGTCATGATTCCTAAAATGCATCTGCTTAAAAAAATGACCAAAAAACCCTTTTCATTTGTGCAGGCCGATCACTATGAATGTACATTTGAGCAAATCTGCTTCAGCGTTCTTGAATGAATTTGTTACTATCGACTCACTTGTTCTGTCGTTATTTGCACTTGCTTTACATTGTCTAATAATAAGCAGCTCGACGACAAAGCTATGAGAACAGAGGGCAGAGCAGTTGTGGAAATGGTGTTGAGTTGTAAATAAGATGATGTGATGATCCGCGGTGAGTCTTGAAAGACACCAGAGGGACAAGAAATGGATTTTTCCTCCATCCCACTGTGATGTTGAAGAATTTGATTCCAGTATACCCGTGTTAAAACAAATAACACAAATAAAACGTTTCACCTAACTGCTAAATGGTTTGACATTTGATTCTTGACTGGCATTTTGAGTCGTTTGTTTAAATAAAATGTACATTCATCTCCTGGTACACTCCGGTGAAATGAGAGGTTTTGACTAAGCCAAGGCTATTATACTTAACTAAAAACTAAAAGTAGTTGTAGTTTAACTGTAATAAATTTGGGTAAATGAGCACACCAAGCATGAGGAGGCATTGGTGGCTGCGTTTACACTTCAGGTCTAAATGCCCAATTCTGAATCAGTGCCTATATCTGATTATTTTGACTGTCAGTTTACACCTACTTTCAAGTGGCCCATATCTGATATCACTGTCACTAAACTTACTGAAACAAGATGCATGTGCGCACGCTGAAAATGCATGTAAACAACCACCTGCAGGTACAGAGACGGAAGTGACAACATCAGGCAGTGACAACAATGCTGAAATAAACAAACTTGAGAAATGGACGCAGACTGGCATTACTCCACTGGCTGCCACCAGCCATCGTTTCCCTTTTCAATGGTCTATGCAGCCCCAAGCTTTCCCTGCTCTGGTTTTAATTTAATGTTTAATGTTTTTGCTTGGCAGATGTGCGTGTATACGTGTTGTGTTTGTATTGGAATGCCTATTCTGACAAACACCCACCATATTATATAAAGAATAAATAAAACAAACACTGGAACTCATAAAAACTGGACTCAAACTAAAGCTTTTGAAACAATAGAAACAAAACTTAAACAAGCAAACCCGCTCTGGAAACCAGCTGAGATTAAACTGAATTGTAAGCAAAAACTGAAACTGAAACCGAAATAAAAATAAAAAACTAAAGAAAAATATAAACACTATAATAACTCAGCCTTCATTTCACCTTTGTCTATTGGGAGCCACACTGTAGACCAGGGGTGTCCAATCATGTGCCATGGAGGGCCAAGAGGCTGCAGGTTTTCATTCCAACCAAGAGCTCCACCAGGTGACTTCACTGATCACCTCACCTTGTATCAGAAAGGAGCAACTAATCAGTGAAATCACCTGGTGGAGGTCTTGGTTGGAATGAAAACCTGCAGCCTCTTGGCCCTCCATGGCACATGATTGGACACCCCTGGTATAGTTTATAATAACAGCTTTTCACTTAACAATTAGCAACTATCTGGGCTATCAGCAGCTAAGTCAAGCATAGGATGTGTCTGATTTCAATAACAACACAGCCAACATTTATGCTCAGCAATCCAATGTTTCTTTTAAAACTTAGAAATTCAGATTCAGACCCCAAAGTTACTTGAGAGCACAGCCATAAGGCTTTGCAACCTAATGTTCTGAAATCCCCATTGGAGCGTCATTAATAATAAATCAGAAGAAAGTCTAAGAGAAGCCAAGACAACTAATTTTTCCCTGCCCATAAAGCCATGTCAGATTTTGGCTGTAATTACTCAGGGATAAGACTCTGACTATAGCTAGAAAGGTGACTTTAAAAGATGGCATGTCAAAGTGATTACAAAAATCTCAGTTGAGAGAAAAGGAGATTCATTCACACTTAAAAGCTGTGTATATTTAGAGTTGGAAAAATGAATGCACCTTTATCATCAGATTTATAAAGCCTTTCATATCCCACCTCATATTTCATGATATGTAATGTAAACTGCTTTATATTTAGACTGTGTCAACTCCCACAATTACCTTAAAATGATCATTAAAATGACCCACGTTTTCTGGTTTGGTTTTTAATTTCTAGTGTAGCTTATTCAGTGTTGCTAAAGTTGCAGTGTTTCCAGCAATGGCACTAATGTATCAAGTCACATTTTAAATATCATAGTTTAGGCCTATTGTGCTGTGGAAAGAAAGGCACAGTACATTTTAAGCATTAGGCTAACACTGGGTTATCCCATACCCCAAATCCTAATGTGTGTGCACAGTGAGGAAAGAGATGGCACAGCAGATTCCCAGGTCAAATTTGCTTTTTAATATTGTTAAGTTGCATAAGTGAGGCCCAAAGGTTACAGTGAATCAAAATAGCAACAAACACTTAGGTTTCATTGTTTCTTTAATCCAACTGATAATTTAATGATGCAGTTGGAGATTGTGGAGGATGACTGTTGATATTTGAAATCAACAGCCAGATTTACCGTCCCTCTCGCTCCTGCTGCCTCCTTTCCCCCCATCTCCCCTCACCCTCGCCTCCCCCCTGTCCTGTGCACGAGCTGATTGGCTGGAATAGTGTTGTGTGGCCCGATCCGAGCCACTTTGTTTGTGTATCATTTACAAAGCCAGGGCTGCATAAGAACACCAGATTTTTTGCAGGGCACACACAGAACGGACAGCTAGCGGACCGTGAGTAGATATTCACTGAATTTGTTGATTTAAAATATCAACAATCTTTCATCAGATCGCTGACTACACCCTTAAGTTAGATATGCACTGTAGGTTCCAAACTACTTTAGCTTGAGAAAAAGGACACACAAGGTTGAAGAGCTAATTAGCATGTGCTAAATACTGACAAATCCTATTTCTCAGGTGGCTTTTGGTCATCTGAGACACCTGAGCCACCTTTAAGACTCATCGCTCATCCTCATCTGGGAGCCAAATGAGAGCGTCCCTTGCTCACACTGATAAGCTAATACAGACAGCAAAAGATGACAGATGAATAGTGGCACTGATGACAGTAATGGAAAAAGTAACGCCTGCACACTCTGCTCCAAGCCAAAAATTTTATGTGAGACAACGTTTCAATCCAAACTAGATGTTAAGGTTCTGATTTTACTGCAGATAACATTTCAATCCGATCCAGTTTGAACTAAAAACATTGTCTCACATAAAATTTGGGGCTTGGAACAGAGTGTGGAGGCGTTACCTCTTCAGTCACGTCACAGTTTTTTGAAAGCCTTGCACCTACTTTACATGATGTGTGTATGATTGCTCTCTTTCTACATTGATGACAGTAATAACTTAATATAGAAAATATACAGAATATATAATATTAAAAGAGGGAACACCAAATATATTAAATGACAACATGGTTTTGTAAATGTTGTGTTGTTTAAAATAATAGTAATAATAATTGCATTTCCATTACGCCTTGCTTTTGTGTTCCATCGCTCATAAAGGTATAATGGAGTGCACTGAGTACATAAACATGTACAGGAAACAATTTACAAAAATTTTACTTGCTAATGCAGAATCTGTGTGTTTTGTTATTTATACACACCAATTCACTTTCTAGCTGCAGTTAATTTCTTCAGGTTTTCTTTCCTGTCCTAGTATGTATCCAACACTGTCTGCTGCTGATGCTGCAGCACCACAGCCAGTGTTAGTATTTTTGATTTAATATGGGAGGCCTGTCCAATTTTTCTCCTTAGCCAGAAAATTTTCACCTGTCTGACTCATAAACTTGTGGCCTAAGGGCTCGGTCAAGCCATCCAGAGTCCAAACTTTGGGACTGGCCCTTAAGCATTTGGTAAATAAAGGGGAACTAAACAGAGACAGGGAGCCACTGTGTTGGATTACCGGAGAGAAACTGGTGAGGTCCTGGCACAGGAAAATTGCAGTAAATTGCCACAGTCACTTGCATCCAGAATACTAATGTACTTTGATTTGGAAAAGGAGTCCAATGGTCTCACACATAATAGCTCTCAAGTTGATATAATGTTAATCTTCCATATAGGCCTATGGCCAAATCCCATATGATAGCCTATAGATCTCTTTCATCTAATAAATGCCACTTGTTTTATTTGCATGTGCACAACAATGAAAATAACATTCACTCAAATGTAAAATGGGTTATTGCCCTTAAAATTACTTTTACCAACCACAAACAAATGAGGAAAGCCCTGTAATTGTTTTTGTGTTAGTTTTACGTCAGCATTTGGCCTTCAGCATTAATTAACAAGTATATCTCATACAGAAACCCTGACGTTAACATTGCAAGCAACATGATCAACAAGTCACTGTAAGTATTTTCATGTCCTGGAGAACTGAACAACCAGATGATGCAGAGCCAGTTTTGGCCACAACTAAACTTTTCACAGACAGTTTCTATCAACATCCAGTCAGAATTATGCAGTTCTTTGTTTTCCTACTGAAGTGAGTTTATTTATAAATACTAGTATCACATGACAAGCACAAAATAATAATAAAATTTTTTGTACTTTCAATTAATGCTACATAATTAGCACTTGCTAGATAGCTGTGTTAACTTACTAAAATGATCTAACACTACAAAAAGTAACACCACAGCAGAGGCAAATATTTATGATTAACTCTGTTCCAGCTTCTATAGAACTATCTTAAGACTGAGATGGAGGAACGGTTGTTCCCAGGTGTGAAGGCACTAATTGTTTGACACATGCTTTGAGCTAGTTTCCCTCTCTACAGGGACAGGTATAGTACACTGACATTACATGCTAAATTAACTTTCATTTGCTCATCTACATTTTCATCCAATTACACCTGTAAGACTCCTCTGGGGGTGTTAAACACCCCAGGTCTATGTGTATAGACTTACAACTCTGGGGTGTCTATTTAAGAACTGATGGTATGTCAAGAGTCAGGGGTAAATGAAGCCAAAACTGCAGGGTGTCTCAAACAAAGCCTTCACACACTTGCTGCGGTAATGTAACTGCAGTAGTTAACTGTATGCATGACAACAAGCTATTTTAATGGCAATTATTTTACAACTAAATTGAACCAGAGTTCATTAACTCTGGACAATGCAAACAAAACATTTTGGTTAACAGGCTAACCACTCCCTATGATACTGAAAGATGGCTACAATCAGAGCACAGCAATACAGTATGGTAGTGTGAATCCATTCTTCTTGACAATACGTGGGCAAATTACATTGTTATCTTGATTAAACCAGGACTCTAATAACCTAAACTAAAATAACAGCTGATGCTGCACACCTAGCAAGGCGCCATGGGATAGTACAGCATCTGTCTCTTTGTTTGTGTACAAGACAATCAAGTAAAGCAATTTAAAGGAGTCCATTCTCTGTTTTCGCTGCAGCTCAGTCTTAAGTCAACCCTGCACATTTTTACAAGAAACTGCACCCTTAGACTAAAAAATTAAAAATAAAAATAGACATAGAGATAGCAATACATTGAACTAGCAAGAGTCTTGCTTTTCTACACCCTATGACTGTTTTATCAATATAATGATATGCTGAGGAACATATTCTACACACGGGCTTTAATAATTACTAGATCCACATGACTGGCAGCTACCAAGTCTACCAAGTGAAAGCCCAACACGCTAACTGAAGGAGGGAGTTAAAAAGATAGCCATCTAATTAGCACTCATCCATCAATGTCTGTGTAGATCAATACGGACAGTCAGGGAAACAATGCATGACCTGTACCGCTTTGGTTCAAGCCTCATCTAATATTACAATGTAAAACTGATTGGAAACCAAGGCTGCACTTACCTTTCTCGGCTGAAAATCATACTTCACACAATGCTGGAAACCTTTCCCTTTTGACTTGAGTGACGTCACGATCAAGCAGTTACCAACAAAATGTGCAGAATACCCAATGCCTTTGCTGGTGCGGAAGCTGTAAACAGAAAACATGTAAATACCATGGGCTGCACACTTTACACAAATAATGTAATCAATTTATCAACAAGGAGCATATAATAATAAATTACAACAACAGCTTTGCACATATATATACACACACACACACACTGTGCATTACAATGTTAATCACATTTAAGTCCATTTGAATATTCTCATTTCCCTTTGGCAACATTAGTACACCAATAACTGAAGTGCAATTAGTGGTTTTCTGGTTTCATAATGAGACACTGAGTCAACAACATTTCTGATTACCTTGTTCTACAGACAGTGGATACAAAGCATTTTTACAGGCTCTTCCTAGATTTTCAATATTGAAAACATTTTTAAAAAATAGTATTATTATTATTCAGAAGAGGATACAAACTAAAAATACTTTAGCACTTGATAAAAAATACAAAAGATGGAAGTACAACATGTCCTGGAGCCAACCATACAGGTGACAAAAGATCAGTTGATGTCTACATTACACTGATGCACCCTGAGATATTAGCTTATTTTCTTCTTTTGTCCCCTAATGTCTGCACCGGGGAAATGCCTCCTGGCCACACACATGCACACACTCCAACAGCCTTACAATATGACGCAAGTTCTCTCTTCTTTCCCTGCTTTGGCTGGACAATGACATCTTTGCACCGCTGAAATCCACACACTACAGTCCTACACTATTTAGGTCTACAGCGGTCTACATTCTTCAAAGCCTCCTTCACCACCACTCACTGGGATTGGCTGAAACAAACACTGTCCACTTTGGCAGAGCTGATGAAGAAAGATTGTGCTTTTATGCAGTGGGATGCGTGCATGGCTAAAGGGAGAGAGAGTCCCAGACCTGACGACCATTGAGCCGGTCAGGCTGCTCCAGTGGCAGGGGACACGTCTGCTTTTGATTACCCTCCCTCCCCCATGTATGAGATGGAGAGCAGCAACCTTGGTCTGCTCCTGAAGAGACTTTTTTTAGGCCCTGCCACTGTGCCATGAGCCATGAACAAACAGGATTAGCACGCAGTATCTCACCCTTTTTGTGACTCAGTGACAATAAGAACAGAACTGGTGCCACATGAATACTAATAACTTAGCTTAACCAATATTTATCCTCTCTTTTGATGTTACCACAGTTGAGAGAAATGTAGAGTCCTTCTGCTATCTGAGGAGACTGGACTGCTTAATCCAGCCTGTGTTGTACAGCAAAAGTAATTGCGTCAAGCAGATAATAAACAGTGAACTACAGCTGTTATCTTTGACTAACTGGTGTGAATATTCTCCCTTAATCTCTAACCCTATTCCACATTTTCATCTTTATTATCCATTCTCTCCTTCACTTCCTTCCAAAATTACTTTTTTTATTTTCAAATTTTATTCTGTTTTTCTCCCAAAGCTCCTCTACCAGATAGCCCGAACAGCAACCGATAAACACTGCACTTCTGGGTTATTGATTTCAGTACTAATTAACCAAAAACTGCTACAAGAGCTGCCTTATGTGGCAGACTTTCAAAACTAAATTAATACTTATTCCTACAACGCCTCCCCCTGCAGCACTACACCTCTGTGCCAGCCAGTACCAGCCACTGTAGTTCAAGCCTCCATGGGTTTTAATCTCAATAATCTAGCCTAATTCCCCTTTTCTCTATTATAATTCATGATATTATCTGGGAAAAATGAGGCCCTTTCACAAACCACATTACATAACTGTTGAGTTGCCAGTGTGTGAAAAATAGCATGTCTGTAAAAACATTTTAACCTTGAAAAACAAGTTCGAGTCATAATCTGCTTAGATGGGAAAATCGCTGTAGGTCACAGAGTATCAGACATAATATTGCTTCGTCAATAAAACCGCTGGTAGTTTTATAGCTCTCTGCTAAAAAGGAATCCATTCTTATGCAAAACTAAACAATTAGATTAAAGAAAAACAGAAAAGTGCAATTTTCTTCTCTTGGTCATAATCAAAATCTACAACACTTATGAGAACACTGTGTGTAATGGAAATATGTACTATAAATCCATTTGTTATATACTCACCAATACAGATATGGTTTATCCTTGTCAACATTAATATTATTCAAAGGATCCATTCTGAACCAGGTGTTGAGAGTAAACCCGTTCTGGTAAGGCCACTTAGCAATAGGAGGTAAAGCAATGGCCTGGGGACAGAAAAAAACATGGCAAAAGACACAAGTTTACAACGTTTGAGCAAATTATCAAAAATCTGTGGAAGTGGCTTTGCTTCAACAAAGTCATGTGCAAATAAAGATAAAGTCATCTAGAAACGGTCATGAGTGAGCGTAAAAAAAACAATGGCTAATTATTATGATTATGGAAGCAAATTAATAAAAGATCCAAAATTATGTTTTACACCACTTCTATCATTTGCTGCAAAGATTTAATACATAGTATACTGATATCAAATTGGTTCTCAAGGTTAAAAAAAAAAAAAACCATCTTCCCAAACAGGCTATTTTATCAAGCTAGTAATCTTTGAATATTCAGTAACATACAATAAATTAAATACATCTGAAACCACAGCTGGCATACATAAGATGGCCTTTTGTACTAAGGTATCGCTCAACTGATCCCATTATAATCTCTGCTCATGCTGAAGTTCCTGCTTCTTCTGCCTCTGACAGTGCAAAGTTATGTTTGTTAATAATTTCTTACTTCATGCCAATTTCTCTGCAAGGGTTACTAGACACTGTATAACATCTGCGACTGGCCACTAGTTGTCCAAACATTTCACACAGCAAGTAACATAGAGGTCACTGGGGCTGTTGCCCTAACCGTGACTCTGTTTAACACCAAGATTCTGGAGAAAGTAGTTTAAAGGTATTCCTTGCAACCCTGTGAGGAGTTTCAGTCAGCTTTTGCCAACACAGCAGCAACTGAAACAGGTTTTCTTCAGGTTATTAATAATTGCAGTAGCCAATTAGTGCTCTCTGCCAGTTCCCTCGATCCAAGCCCATTGTTTTTGGCAGCAGTTGCACTCTGGGTTGGCATCTCTGGAACTGACTTGAACTGGTTCTCATCTTTTAAATATAAACTACTGTGTTTCCATTGGTGACCGTGTTTCTTCTGCATTGTTAGTTACATGTGGTGCAAATCTAAGGCTAAACTCTGTGTCCCATTTTATTCTCACTATTTTTGATACAGCTTGGCTACCTCATAAGCTGGCATGGCATTGCTTTCCACTGCTATGCCAATGATACTCTGCTATATCTGCCAGTAGAACCCACTGCCTTATGTATAAGTTGGCTGTGTTGCTTTACTGTTAGCTGATGTTCAGAATGAGCCATCTCATAACTGTATAGAGTGACACTAAGAAAACATGTTCTTGTTATTAGCCCCGTATGCATTTCAAGATAAACTGACTGCTTCCTCAGTCTTTTCACAGATAATGTCAAGGCAACATTCCAAAAAGTGAGCACGGTCATGAGGAATACAATCAACGCTGTCTCTAAGTACAAGACAGAGAGTCATACATGCTTTTATGTAAGGGATAGTGCCCAACTTCGCGGAACTTCGCCTCCGCGTCATCCATTCATTTCTGATAATGGACACCTCAAAGGGCATTATCCCGCATATACCATGGTCAGTTACGAAAGAAAGAAATATTAAATCAATTATTAATACGTTAATGTTGTTTTTTACCGTTAATATCACAAGAAGCGCCTGAGTGGACTATTTAATATCTCTCGTTGTGACGCGTTACCAAGGTAACCGGCTCTGGCCACAGAACCTGCAGCTCGGTCGGCCGCAGCTGTTGTATTAGGCCTAATCAGTGGAGGGAAGTGAGATGATTGCTTA
>OMLB01026099.1:0-13424 GCA_900302555.1 Myripristis jacobus
CTGATGTCAGAATAAAATTAAGATGACTTTTTCACCTTGTTAACCCACTCTGTATTATAACATACAGTAAATGTGGAAAATGTTGATGATATTCTGCATAATTCCAGGAAACAGTTGCTGAACATTGTGGACTGCTACTCTTATCCAGATAACTGTGTTTCCTTTATCACATTAACGAACATGGACAAAGCAGATTATGGGATTATAAAATAAATAAATAAATAAATAAAACAAGCCCTGGTACCGATTTTTTTGAGAAATTTAAACATCACTTTCCCTGTTACTCTCATATTTGAACTGGAAAATAAATTGAGCAGGTATGCCGGGAACACGTGCATTGCAGCCTTGTGCCAAAAAACGGCCTGATGGTGCTTTCACAAATAATTGTAATGATGCCAAAATGGGTACCAGGACTTGTTTTTTTTTATTTTGTCATAATCCAATTTGCTTGTGTTTGTTTACGTGCTATATGTGTCATTTTTGGAGCTGTTTTTCCACGGTTCAGAAGTGAATGGAGCAACATCAATATGGTATTCTGGTGAGCAATCCAAGGGAACACAGAGCAATTAATGAGGATATTTCACCGCCATGTGTATAATGACCAGGGAACTATACACTCTACTTCTAGTCTAAGTTCAATTTTGCTTGAAATCCAACGGCATTAGATAGGTAACTTACTCTGCTTGAAGCCCAGGTATGGGATCCTCTCAATCGGTGTCTTCCTCTCCTTCATATATTTATAGAGAGACACCAGGAAGGCCTGCTCCTCTGCTCTGCACTCCTCTCCTCCTCCCTCTCCTCCTGCCTTCTTCTCTGATGATGGTGTTCTTTTGCTACTGATGTTACTGCTGACATTACTGCAGCTGTTATTGCTACCATTGCTGCTGCTGCTACTGCCTTTGGGTTTGGATATGGCTGCTTTGTCTGCTTTGACCTGCAGAGGAAATATTGGAAGATGGACAGAGAGACAAAGAAGATATTTGAAAGATGAAATAGAAGGGGTAATAGAGAGTGAAAGAAAAGACACAGAAACAGAGGCAGACATACACCACAAGCTGTTAACTGATTCATTTGCCTATGCTGAAATTGATCAATTGATTGGTGGATTAAGATATTTTTTAAATATATTAGCAAATATATTAGTCTTCAGTGTGTGCTGGTGGTAATCAGGGGTACAGGCTGATGTTTTACTGCCTGGTCAATACTTTATGGTACTCTGTTTTTAGGAGCAGTCATTTTCATTCATCAGTCATAAATTTGGTGCAGGAAAGCACGTTCTTCCAGGGTAAGTTCTACTCTAGAAAAACATGCTTTCAAACGTGCTTTGCAACGTCTGACCTGAGACAACATGTTATTCATGTTGTCAAATTGAAATAAATGAATGCTCACAAGAAGAAACTCTCCCTCCGCTGGGAATACCACAGAAAAGAGCACCCATTTGTCCTGAGTTGACACTGTCGAGTCCTGAATTCCTGTGAAGGTTCTGGCCACAGATTTTGGTAGCACCAGAAGACAAACAAATCTAATTGCAGTCCTTCTAACCTCAATTAAGCATGATGGAGTTGTCTGTCTGTTCCTCCCTGGTGTTCATCCCAGTTAAGAGCAAATTAAGAAATAGCTGAAAATGAGCATCAGTCGAGACTTTCCAAGCATTAGGAACTGGTGTCAGAATCTGTCTCCTTTAATCCATAAACCCTGCAGTTTTGGTCTTATTTCCTATAGTTAATATGGATTATGCTCTCACTCTCAACAAACAGCACTGTAGTTCTCTTAGAAGAAGACAGATGCAGATAGTTATGTGGTGTTACCCAAGTTTGAATGGCATTGTCCTGGCACAGCCAAACAAAGCATATTAAAGGCGGAAACTCCCCAGGTTTCAAATGAACTGCTATTGGTGTGAATGAGTCATATATGAGAAACTGCTTCAGGACCTCCGTCTCTGCAGTTTCTGCATTTGATTGTTGTGTTCTTAAACAAAGCAAACTGAAATAAAGGGAGGCGCTCCAGTGTTTGTATCAAACTAGTTGTGAGAAAGTTGTGTGAAAACACACTAAATTGTACCTTGGCACTGTTCCTCCCCTCTGTGGTTCCAGTCTCCTTGGTGGTGGGTGATGTCTGACAATGGCCTTTAAGCTCCGATCCCTGACCTTGACTCTGTGAGTCACGACGCAGAGAAATGGATGGCTTCTTTTTCCTGGGACGGCCCTTCAGGTTGGGAGCTGCAGATAAAGAGAAGAAAAAAATATATAATGTATTTATTCATTCATTTATTCACTCAGGATTGACAGGTATATGCTGGACAAGTGCAACAGAAACAATATTATTGTTATTGGTTTGCTGGTATATACAGACAAAGCAGATTTTCCAGAGCAAGTACTGCAGAGCATTTTTGGCCTGCATGCAACCATTTCAGAAATGTGTGTGTGTGTGTGTCAGGTTTTATTTTGTGCTAAACAGAGATCCTTTTTCAGAAGAATGTACCATTTTTAGATACTGTACATTCAAACCACTAATAGATGTCATAACTTGTACCACTATGGGATTACCTGATCCATGCAGCACACTTTGTACAAACTCATCCTAGCAACCATCACCAATGCTTCATCTAAACTATTTTGAGAATAACACTTGTAGTTCATTTGCTGTGGTTTGAATCAGTGAAAAAGCTGATACTTTGTCGCATTGTTCATTTGGTTCAGTTTGATTTCATGCGGCAATATCGATATCGCTAGGTTGAAACTTGAAGAAAGGAGCTGTTTACTTCCTGAATGTTTTCCTCTGTCACTTGATTGCACATTTGGTCTATTTGGTATCCAACATGAGCACAGAGCACCATCAGCAGCTTTGCCATTTCTTCATTGCCAAATGAAAAAAGTGGCTAAAAACCAATAAGGCAATGGATTTTCTTGTTGCATTGTCAACCCTTGATTCATTTGGCTCTTATGTTGCTAAGTAGTCAAGTCAAGTCTGATTTACTTGTATAGCCCATATCACAAATTACAAACTTGCCTCAAGGGGCTTTACAGGAATGTTGTGTGCACATAATGAAGCACAAATTACATCATACAACACTGAAAATACTAGTTGCTTACATTACAAAGTTACAAGTTTTTAGTAATTACAGATCCATAATGCGCACTCCTGTAGTTGAGTGGAATCAAGGTGTTCTGTAAGCGAGAGACACCACCTCTTCAACAGGGTCTCGGTCCAGCTGTTTGGGTTCTCATCTGAGTGCGAATGCTGGTTACACACATACCCAAACCAAACCAAGAGGGAAAAAAGCACCAGAGTTCAATTCAATCAGATCAAGACAGGTGTGAAAATGCCCCAAACCCTCAGAAGTAATGAATGTTCTGGTGGAGATGACTGGAAACTGATAAGGAAGCATTACTGCATAGCTCCATATTTCTTCTTCCTCTCTGATCTCGCCAATACATCCAGATCCTGCTAATACAGTGCACAAAATCCAATAGCTGCTATTCTGCTGTTTGATTCAACACCTCCAGGCTTTAAGAATCGCTAAAAAAGACAGATGGCGATATATCTGTTGGCTGACTTTGTGGCACCATGCAATTTCCTCCCAACACTTGCACAAGTGCTGCAAAAAGAAAAATACTCATGACAATATGCTCTGACTACTGATTTACTTACATTTGAACAACAAACATTCATTCATTTTACATTTGAAACAATTAACAGATGCTTTTTCCAGAAGCATGATACAGGATTTGCAGTGGGAACAGAACCTGTGACCTCACTGTCAAAGGTAAGATGTCCTAATATCAACATCTTTGAAAGTTAATATAATAAAACTTTCCTTTAGTGGAAAAGAGCCCCTGGCTGGGCCCTTCAGGTTGTTTTACATCTATGCTGAAGTGAACTGAAGCTTTCGAATGAATTGCTTGAGGAGTTTAAATCACTTCTGCACTTTTCATGTCATGTCTGACCAAAGGCGTTTTAATATTGTTTGAAATCAGGGGCCCCTGTAGGCGGGATCTGGGGGCATCCTCTCCTGGGAATAAAGTTTTGGAATTTTATCCGCTAAACTAATAATTTTAGTAACTACAGGAGGAAATCAACCCAAAATTTTGAGTGAGAAAAAAACAAAGCACAAATTAAAGCAAAACTGAACTTTGTTTGGTTGTCTAGTTGCCTGGGTGTGATGTGAGTCCACATGCAGGTGAAATCTCCTCATCAGCTGCTCTGTACTGCCCTGGACTGCTAATCTACAATACTGAATTATTTCTTCAACCACTTCCAGAGCAAAACAGCTCCCAAATTAACACTTGCGGCAGATAAACAAATGCCAACAAAGTGGATTACGGCAATATAAAACAACTAGTCTTAGTACCCATTTTTTCCATTAATTACAATTATTTGTGAAAGTAGTATGGTAATTTCTTTCCAGCACAAGGTTACTAGGCAGAGGATTCCTGCAGAAGCTACCTGCCAGATCTGCTTTCCAGTTCAAATAAAAAAACAACAAGGAAAGAGACATTTAATTTCCTCAAAAATGGGTAGCAGGACTTTTTGTTTTTTATACTATCCACTTTGTTTGCACAAATACAGTACTGTGGATTTGCAGCCCAGAGGAGCACAGAATGAGGATATTTCACCACCATGTGAACTCAAACCCACTAAAACCCAGGTAACCATACAGCCCAACACTATACCAAAATAAAATTTGCTTGAATATTAACATCCCTTATTTTGCCTGCTGACTAGTTACTTAGCTACCAGTTCAATTTTGCTTTAAAATTCCTTCACATTGCTGGTAACTAAGTCAAACTTGGTCAATTTTAGATGACACAGTGAATGGAAAACAACAACAACACACAAGTTCAAGAAAGAATTCATTATCTGAATTTTTAATTTCCAGAAATGTCAACTTTGTATTTGTTTCATGTATTTGTTCATCTTAAGATATCATTTTCCTCCCCTTTCTACATGGACAGTTATTCTTTTCTTGTACATTTTTTTTTTTGTCAGTGACTAATTATTTTTTAATTGTAAGAAGGAATTTTAATATAATACTCTGTGTGTCCAAGAAACTCTGAATTAAGAAAAGAGCATCATTTTTTCCCAGAGTTGACACTATGAATGCAATGTTGTCGCATGTTGGAATTGGAGTTGACATTTTTCTGAGTTCCCATGAATGCAGCATCAGTTGAGTTAGCAGCAGCAGAACAGTGTGGCTGTATACAAGGCAATGTGTTATCAAAAATGCTGAATAAAACATGTAAAAAAGCACAATTTCAAGAGATATTTGAATGTTAAAAAAATGTCATTATAATGTGTTTAAGGCCAAAAGCATGTGCGCAAAGCACATAGATAGCATAGATGTGTGTACAGTTAAAGGTTGAAGGCAACACAAGAATGACCTAAAAGCTTGACTCAGAGTCATTCTTTTCTGTCTCTCTTATTTTCTTAATCTCTCTCATTCATCTTTCATTTTTACTGTTTTATGATACAACATTTGAAGAAAGGTTCTATGTCACTGTTGCGTCCTGTATAACAGCTGTGCTCTTATGTCTTATGTGTGTTCTGCCCTATGCAATGACTTAGTTTTTTTTCTTTCTGAGTGTGATTTCCTTATATTCTGGGTCAAACTTTCACACTGAGCACAGTGGCCTAAGTGCCAAAACGCCTGTGCATGACCACAATTCATCTTCTGCACTGAGTAAAATGAATTTAAATATAGAAAGAAAAAAATGGGCCATGCAGGCTAAGACGCATAGCATGATCTTGCAAAGTCATAACTTAACAAATCTAAATCTGACCTTTGACACATTTTCCTCTCTCCCACTCTACTCTTTCTTGTCTATTATGAATAAAATACCCTTCAAAAAACCGGGCTGTTAATTTATCTAACACCTCTCCTTCTGGAATAATGTTTTTAAATTTTATATCGTATCTTTCTCACCTTCCATCTCACTTGCTCTACAGTATATTTCCCTTTCTTTATCCCCATTTAATTCTCTGTCATTTTTTTTTCTTTTTTTCTCTCTCTATCTTCTCTCACACTCTCACTCTCTTTAATTCTTGTGTGTAGTTTAGATGTCTGAAGCTGGAATCTCACTTCAAACCAAGATTTCTGGATGCACGCACACACACACACACACATGCGCGCACACACAGTCATGAATTTCACAGTTTGAATGACCATCCAATTTTCTTGTATTTATTGAACTCTAAAGAGGTTGAATTACAGGCCATTCACACTGTCAAGTACAAATTCTGCAAACATTATTTTACAAGGTCTCAGTTATGATTTTTTTTCAGATACTTTTGAATACATTTGTTGATTTAATTGCATTGTTTTACTTATTTCAATATCTTTGTTGCTTTTGTTTATGTGAAGCTCTCTTTATCCTGCATGTTGTTCCCTTAGCATTCAAACTGCCTGAGATTCCTGCTTTTTTTGCAGTGCTGAATTAGTCAAACAACATGCACATTAACATGCAATCTACTGTACATTAAAACAACTCAACACTGAACAAGGTTTTAAATGACTAGGCCAGATGTTTATGTAAAACTCCAGTTAAAATAAGGAAGTGGTGCTGCAGCAGAGAGCAGCGTCCCAGTCCTGCTAACTCACATGCTGCAGATTCAGCCCACTTGTTCAAATTAAATTCAGGGTGTCGGTCTGGGAACTTCTGCGAAATGTTATCAACATGGTATATGTAAGTGATTAATCAACACTTAATGGTGAACCCCAAACTGTCAGCTAAACAGCAGTGAGTGAGCACTCTGTCTGGAGAAAGCTGGTCTCTCTGCTATCCTTTGGTATAATGCAGGCTCAGCAAGTAAGTTTGGCACTGGGACAGGTTTTTCCAGTTATTAAATGGTGGGCTAGAACATGTATGCAACATGCATGGTAAACACAACCATACTGTGTGCAGTTTACTACTGACTCTCTGGGTAATGATGTACAGTTTTTTCCAACCAACATGCAAAATTGCCTAATACAGCTTTAAAAAACAGCAACACTGACAGGCTAAAGGCAACTCCAACATGGCACTCAAAAGAACATGTATTTTTCATTAATAGATTATTTTTTCATGAATAGCATTATTTTTCACTATTTGGAGTTGTTCTGTGACCTTTGGCTCAGTTCACTGTGCAACCTAAAGTGTTGTGATTAGGTGATTAGATGATTAACTGCCAATGCATCTGGATGTACTGAGTTTAATGTGAAAAATGCAACTACAGCCTGTATCAGTACAAAGTTGGAAGTGAATTGGAGGAAAAATCTATGCGGCACTTTGTGTACACCCTGATAATTGTAATTGTTGTTGTTGTTGTTTTCAGTTTTCTCTCCTGCTGCACTGTCTTTCTGTGAGTGTGAAGGATCTCATCTGGTCACATGACCCTCGCTCAAAGAAAACAAGCGCTGACTAAGTGTGGATTAAGTTGGGGTTTTATAAGAAAGACTGCAACTTGAATAGTGGTGACATACACAGGTAGCAGCACTAATCTAGCGACCCACACCCAGAGA
Source organism: Myripristis jacobus (assembly GCA_900302555.1). Classification (NCBI taxonomy): domain Eukaryota; kingdom Metazoa; phylum Chordata; class Actinopteri; order Holocentriformes; family Holocentridae; genus Myripristis; species Myripristis jacobus. Next base: position 7,499 of record OMLB01026099.1, read on the forward strand.
CGCCATGGAGTGATGAGCAACGCCACCTTTGCTTCAAACATGGGAAAAACTGACATCAACATGTTCTTCCACACAACACTTCCTGTGCCCCGTCACATTCTATGACCAAAGCCAGAGCACTCTTCATACGCCAGACATAGGGGTGTAGCCCCAACTGAAAAACAGCAAACCATTCAATACGGTGCTACACACATCCACTGTATGAGCCTTCTAAAAACACACTGAGCTGATCCATTCATGAATATACTGAAAGTATTTTTATGTTTGTTTTAAACAGTCTAAGCAGACCTTTGGCTTTGGATATTCTTGATTTCACAGAATATTTGCTGATTTCATAGTTATCTGAATGAAACAAAAAAAAACTGCAAATGAAACAATGTACAGAGAACATTAGAAATGGTATTGTTTTTTTCTACTGGATGTACAAAACAAACTGAACACAAATCTTGACCCAAAATCCGCAATATATACTGAACCCTGGGTTTACTGAACTGTTACAACTGTAGCCAAATGTATTATAACCTGTTTAAAAATCATTCACATGCTTTACTACCAACAAATGAGATTCCCGATAAGATGCTAACACCATTGTCTCTGGTTAAACTGATATCAGATATGGGCCAGTTTCAAAAATGAATAATAGAATTAAAAAAAAATCAAAACCAGAAAAAAAACATCTGCCACTTCACAGCGAAATCAAAATGAACTTATGTTTCAGCGTAAATGATTCCAAATATCATTCTGTAGTTTTTATTCTGTTAATGGGGGGTAAAGATCAAGGCAAATCAAGCCTAATCTTAAAAAGAAAAAAAAATCACATGGACTCAGATCAATGTTCCCTCTAAGCTGACAGTTTGCCCTACAACTAATAATTTATCACAGTCACCAAATTATATCTTGTCAGGCCCCAACAGGCCCCATGTCCTGTAATTTATCACACTGACCAAATAATAATGTCTTGTCAGTCATCAATCACAAAGTGAAATTGTTTTGGTGTCATGCAGTATTAGCTGCAGGGGCTTTAACAAAGCTTAGGCTCGAGCAAATTTACAACTCCGGGGGAGCTTTTTTTCCTCTTGTTATTTACCTCCATATGAAGTAGCACTGCTGTTATTTCAAAGATAAGGCTGGTGAATTACTGCTGCCAAACATGGGGAATGGCTGCTTGAATCATTAATTGACTATCCTCTCTCTCTCTCTCACTTTCTCTCTCCCCTTGTGCAAAAACCATGACATCATCTCCCCTCCCAGGAAGGATTTACATCCACTCTCTGTACTGCAAACAGCTGGGTGATCGTACAGTGCTGAAACTGACACAGAGGTATGACTTCTCACTTTAGATACACATACTCAAAAGTGCTGCATAGATTTTCCCTCTAATTCACTTCCAGCTTTGTAGCAACACAGGCTGGAGCTGCAGTTTTCACATTAAGATTGGCACATCTAGATGCACTGGTGGTTAATCATCACTGCCCTAATCACAACGCAATCACACAGGCTGCAGAGTGAACTGAGCCAAAGGTCCCACAACGACTCCAAAGAGTGGAAAATAATGCCATCTATTAATGACAAATACACAGATTTGCTGAGTGCCATGTTGGAATTCAGAGTTTGCTTTAGCCTATCAGTGTTGTTGTTTTTAAAGCTATACTAGACAACTTTGCATAGTGGTCTGAAAAAATGAAAAGTCATTACCCAGAAATCCAACCTGATATCACGACAAAGCATGTAACAGACCTGCTGGTCAACACAGGGAAAGCGTGTCAGTGTCACATTTTGCGTTGCCTTGGTTTTACAATGACATGCAGGAGCCCAAGCTGCCAGGTATTAGCAAAGCTCTCAAGTCTCACGCATTGGGCGTGAGACACATGCATTTCAACCCGCTCACACGCTCACATGCCACACCTTGTATTTCTCACGCAGAGAAATTACCAGGATAACGCCCACCAAGTTGCGCCGCTATTTTTTATAACAGTGGAACAGGCAGAGGAGCAAGTGAGTTCCGGGTAGAGTTCATTTGACCCATCCACCAGTGCTCCTGCCTCCTTATGTGGACTTTACTCTACGTCACGTTACTGCTCCTTTATAAAACCGTAATTTTTCATGCCTAGGTAACACAAAATGTGACTGACATGCTTTCCTATGGTGGACCGGCGGCTCTATTATACACTCTGCATTGATACTGGGCTGCAAGATGGGCTCTGTCACAGCAGCCACACGCTTCAACCACAGTAAAACAACACGGTAAAACGTAGCAACTGAAGAAAATCTCTGCCTTCACTGTCAGTGACTACAATCAGTTTGTCAATTTATTTCAATATGCATGTAGAGTTTTAGTCTTCAGTCTGTGCATCACAGCTGGAAATCTTTCTTCACTGCTGACACCTAAAAAACACCTGACACCTGAGAAACCAAAATACAGGCTCTCTGGCTTAGAGTCTGCTCTGACAGTGATGAGATATCAATGTCAGTCCAACAGTACAAAAATATTCTCTTGCTACATAGACTCCAACAAGCAGTACATAGTGGAGTGCATTAGTCAATGCCACTCTGTTCTGACAAGATATCTAACAAATATTCCCTGGTATTATCATATATCATCATAGACAGGCACTAGGTAATAAATAAAAATAAGGCATAATTCTCTGCTTTCCTGAGGGAGACACAAGTGTTTGATGGGTAAAACATAAGATCCTCATGTGGGAATTCTCTAAATATAAATTCACTCCCTTCTTTAATTTGTATGCGCAGAGCGCAGAGTTCCTGGCCCTCCGCTCCACATCAATATTTCATCAAGCTCCCTTTCCAATTCTGCTAGTCAAACAACTTCATCGGTTCCATTCAACAGCACAGGCTTTCTGTAAATGGTTCCCTTGTTGGTTATTGCATAATGGCCAAACGAGAACAAAATGTGTTTACACATAAAATGACCTAAAATGTGAAGACATTCCTACACTGACAAACACTGGACTTTATTTAGACACTTTGTTTTACAAGCAAGTTGAAGCAGTGATGAAAAAGCACACCACATTCAGCATAAAGCCAGTTCATAAGAAGGAGGAGATGTGCAGAGAAGTGCAGGACACTTCCAGCTGCTCCCGCTCTGTGACAACAGGACAGCCCCTGGTCAGCTGCAGTCACACAGCTCAGACACACAGAGACAGCCGTCAGTGTGCTACCTACACTAAACCTGGGATGATTGTTTTCACTCGAACACTGATCTGTGTATACACACAGTATCTTATGCCAGGCAACAAGTACTCCCCAAAGTTGTTCTTAAAGGGATAGTTCAAATATTAATAAAAGAAAAGTTATTATTTCATTTAATTTCATTTCAATTAAAACAACCAACTCAGGCTGATATGTTGTTATATATGAAATAAGGAGACACTGACAACATTAGCAGACCAATAAATAAATAAATAAATGAGCCTGCAAGGTCTGAAGGACACACATTTTGGCATGTGACTGAGCACCATATGAGACTACATGTTGCAGTGCTTTGCTATGATGCAATAGGCTCTGCTTGGCTTTAAGGGTTGTTGGCTTGGAAACAACATAGCATGTTGAGCTGAGATCATATGGGACCTGTCAAAATCAGGCCGTGGCCTTTGCCGGTCCTCGTTCCTGTTAGACAGCATTGCCTTTCCTCGTCAAACGTTGCCTGTGTATCATCACCTTAAGAACCTTGATAAACCTGGGCCTGGGGCAGTTTTTCTCCAACTAGTCCACTCCGTGTGGCATTTAAGCACATTACATAATGGAGAGGATGGCTGCTGCACTGGGAAAAAAACAGGCACACGCACAAACAGCACTGGCTGGGAAAATATGCAGACATTGTAGCATTTATAATTCATATAAGGCCAAGTGAAACACAGCCGCACTAGAGAAACCCTCTTTCCTCTCTCTCTCTCTCTGTTTCATTCTCTGGCCTCCTCTCACTACCTCCCCTCTCTCTCCCCCTCCAACTCTCTATCTCTCTCTACAGTTGTAAATCCAACATTGTACGAGTTGGATCAGGACAAACAAAGTCATCTTTGTGTCATTTTTAGATAAGGGTTCTTGGAGAATGGAGGCTGCCTCTGCAATGTGGTGGTGTTCATTTCCTGATGTTGAATTATCAAGCCATTTTTCTGCTAGCAAGAGGCAAATAAACAAGTTTGTACAAATAATCTGAGAGCTTGTTTCCTGTTTTGGTGCCGAGTTCAGGAAACAGCAGAGTTTTAAATATGCATGCAAAAGTATGTAAGATAAGATAAGATCAAACTTTCATAATCCCCATGGGGAAATTGGATTGTTACAGCAGTAAATAATAATAGGACATAGAAAAAAACAAAAAACAAGCAAATGGGTGGCAGAAGACATGAAGCAAACTACAATTCTAGCGCTATGTCAAGCAGAAATGTAGAAAGTATGAAAAAATGCAAAACAACATGTATGCAAAATGGACCAAATGATACTTACAGATTTCTGATTAAAATATACAAACTCATACGTGTATATGTCCCATCTGTCTCATACATGCTTTATATCTCTCTCTGTTCTGTTCTTTATTTCATTGTTTTTTCTCTCTCAGTTTTTCTCTCTATCAAGTAAGTTGACCAGATATTGGGGCAAAGCCAGAGACTTTTATGGTTCAACTGGAATTTTTACCTGAGTGATTTGAGAAAATGACGGACCCTATCCTGAAAACATTAGTATTATTACAGGAGGTCTGGTAGTATAGTTTTTCTGGAATTATTTCAATCCCATTCCCAACAAACTGTATTTGTGATTATTATTGAGTTCACGTCCCTGCAGGTGTAGCTATAATAACCAATAACCTATGAGGTTTTCAGTGAACTCTCACATCCTCATGCATCATTATGTGTGGGAGACCTATTCTGGAATCTGATGGAAATTGCTATAGAGGGCTTTCAGATAATGTAATACTCCCTCTGGGAGCCACATGGGAGGTCCTCAGCTCTGGCTAACATCAGCTATAGTCTGTGCCAGTCTAAATTTTAAACTGATTTATCTCTTTAAACTGACTACTTCACCTAAATTGTGCTATTTCTGTGCAGTTTTTGACTAGAAATGATCATTTTGCCACTGATACACCTGATTGATTTTGTATAGCAGCCTGTTAGCTTGCAAACCACACTGGTTTGCTAACCTTGACTGTCTTGTTGTAAACATATCTGATGTCTGCACAAGCATTCATATCTAATAGCAGCTACCTGTAGTCATATGTTACAGCAAACTTGAACTTTAGTACAGTGTCAGGTTGTCTTGTTCCCTGGGTGTTATATGAGTCCACATGGTGGTGAGATATCCTCATTAGCTGCTTAGCCTCATTATCCCTCCATTCACTTCCCTAGCAGGGCAAAACAGGTCCCAAAATGACACTTTGAGCATATAAACGAATGCAAACAAAGTGAAGCATGCCTTTAGGCAAAACAAGTCATTAAACTTGTTGTTTTACTATTTGAACTGGAAAGAAGATCCGACAGGTAGCACCTGCAAGAAACTTCTGCGTAGTAACCTTTTGCCAGGAAAAAACAACCTAATATTACTTTCATAATTGTGATTACACTAAAAAAATGGATACCTGGTCTTGTTGTTCTTAAACTGACATAATCCAATTTGTTGGAGTTGAATTATGTGCTAGAAGTGTTATTTTGGGAGCTGTTTGGCTGTGGAGGCGAATGGTGAGATAGAAATGCAGTTATCTGGATAAGAGTAGCAGCCCAGGGGAGCACAGAGTAGCCAATGAGGATAGTTCAGCACCTTGTGGACTCACATAACATCCAGGATACTATACAACTGCTATCCTCCAGTACCATCCAATGCCAGTGACCTTTGTTTTTGCTGAATGATGTAGATTTCAGCCAGTATTTAGAGTGTCAAAGAGTAAAAGTGCATATTTCATTGTGTCCTGCTTCCA